>JANRGW010045920.1:0-16952 GCA_024733675.1 Psilopsiagon aymara | reverse complement strand
GAGGCTCAGAAAGTCCTTGGCCAGACCAAACATCACTAAACCATAACTAAAAACATTGGTGTTATCAGTGCTGTTCCCAGGCTTAAAATCAAAAAACACGGTGCTGCACCAACTACTAAGGAGAAAAATGAGTGCTACTGCTGAACCCATGACAGCTGAATTTCTTCCTCATGATCAACTAGAGATTTTTCTCTTAAGTTGAAAAACCCATAAGCTTTCTTTTTATATTCATTTCACATGTGGAAGCAAAATCAGAGAATTAAAGGATAAAACAATAAATTCAGCTACATTATCTCAAACTCCAGAATACCTCCTGTAGAGCTATTGGAAGATCATCTGGTGGGAACTCCCTCTTGAAAGACCAGCATCAATGTCAGCTCATACTCCTCAGTGCCTATCCAGACCCTACCCAGGCCTATCCTATACATGAGTCCAGAATAACTCAAAAGATGGAAACTCCTAAGCCCCTTTGAGGAGCTTTTAATATTACCTGCATAATGAAGAGTTTCTTCTGTTATGAACTGCAGAATTTTCCTTTCTTCTGCTTGAGACTGCTGCCTCTTGTTCTTTTGCTGTGCACCACTGTGAAAAGTCTTAACTCCATTTTCTGTATAACCAGATATTAGAGCCCTGAAGAATGAAATTAGTTTTCCCCCTTATATTTTGCAGCCATGATTTTCTCTCCTCTCGGATATAGCCTCTACATCTTTTCTATCCTCTATTTATTCAGTTTAACTTCTAGCTGAACCTATGCATATATAGAAACAAACGGATGAGAAATTTAATCAGAAGTTCCATAGTCATTGGAAGGGAGCACTCTGGGTGTCTGTCCACTTCAGGTGACTAAAAGCAGGGCTAACATTAAAGTTAGACCCAGTTATCTCTATATTTTTGTTTACTTTTTTTTTTTTTTTTTTTGGGTAAAATCCAGTCTTCAGTATATTCAAATTGTCACCTGGTTGTTCCCATGTGTATCATTATCATTTCAGTTAGACTGTGCAATTTCAATTCTCAAGACTGTAGTGGTTTTGAGAAGAGTAGAAAAGCAAGAGATACTGAATTTAAAGCCTTAACCATGAAAATTATTTACTTGAATGTGGTATGACTATGTAATTATTGCAGTTAATCCCTGTTCCATGTAGAGATAAACAAGAAAAACCTCAAAGTTCTTTCTGGACTAACATGAACAAAGCCTCCTTGACCCCGTACATAGCCAGTCATTATTTATATTAAGCTGACCTATGTTAAGGTACCTTACTGAATCCTAAATTTAGGATTCCTGTTCAAGAAGAGAAAGTGAACGTTTCCAGAGAATAATTAAAATCTCAATTAGCATGATCTGGCTATGCCTGAACTGAAACACCAACCTCCTTCTGTAGACTCAATAAATACTGCAAGTGACTAAGCTAAGTAATTTAGGTACCAATAGTATAAAGGACAAAAACAGGACAGCAGTCTTAAAAAGCTTTTCATCATGCTGTGTAGAAAGGTCACATTTCTGTAACTTTTAAAAACAGACACAAAAATATCCTTGTCTCTTGTTCTGATATTGACTGTCAATTCCTATGTGGTTGATTAACTTTTACAATCTCCATACTCAATAACTCCTTAAACAACAGACTTGACTCCAGAAAAATATTTAAATCTATGCTTAAACCATAAGCTTAAAGCTAATATGTAACAAAAATCAATCCCTGTTTAAGATTAGTATTTACTTTTTACCAAGAAAATAACCCATAAAACTTGTTACTTGTCAGTTCCAGTATCCAACTGAATATTTGAAAAACAGTCTGACAGAAATTCTTTCTTGTCCAGCTATGTTATTAAATAACTTCTCAGACAGCTTCATAAAGGATCTTATCTTTGAATTCTGATTTTAGTGTGTTGCCACTCTAGTATATCAAGCTTACTCAGTCTAATACTCTGTTATTCTTCATTTTGAAAATGTAATAATCATGCAAAAGATTGCATATGGGAGGGTTTCAAACAACTTCTCAAATATTTTTTTTCTTTCAGAGAAGAAGGGGAAAAAGGGGATAGATTTTTTCCATCAAGATCCTGTATAATATGGAATTAGAGATTAAACCCTTTTTAAGAAACTAGCATAGAAAACTGATATGATGCAACATTATTCTGAAAGACAAGTAATTAAAAAATACTGTTTTAAAGGGAGTTTGAAATCATACAAATAATCTGCCTGTAGATAAGAGAATTTTCTCTTTTCATGCAGTGACTTAATCTGGTAATTACCTGAAAAAAAACCAAAACCAAACCTGTTTAATCTTATCATCACTCAGTAAAGCTTTTCCAAGGAAAGGATATTGGTATGCACTGTTGTGAGAAATTACTTCTGAGCCAATGAGCCTTAACTTGTATAGAAACCTAAATCAGTCACAAATTTTTTTGCAGAAGTAGGGGAATACCTAGAAAATCTGGTTTATAATACAGAGGAAATCTCTGATTCCAGAGAGCGCATTCTGCCAGGGAAAGGTGAAACTGCATTTGAATGGCTGCCAAACATAATGGTCATATTAAAAAGCTGTATTTAAAAATGTATTTTTGAATTTTGCTATTTCCTCCCTCTACTTTGGAATTAGTAATGGACTTGAACTTAAATATTCAAATACTATCTCCTAATGGTAACTTTGCTAAGGTTTTCTCCTTTTTAATGAACATTTTGCCTCTTACCCAGCAACAAATAGATAGTACACAGACAACAAATGATATTTATATATATATAGTCAAAATGTTATAGATATACTTCATATGTAGTCAATATTATTTGATTACAATGATGCTGTGTTAATCATTAGCATCAATTAATTTTGCTTGTTGAATATCCTCCGCATTCAGGATGCTTTATAAATATCAACAAAAATAATAACCAGCAATTTTAGTTAAGTGTTAAGATACTATCAATGCATACATCACTTTGAATAATTCAGTGCAACACATGCCGAGCTCTTCAAATTCATTGTGTAAGAGTAAGTAGGAAGAGGTTGTATTTCACAGATTTAAAACTACTTCTAGTACTTACAAGCACTGTAGAATACCATCTTTTTTCAACTTTTTAGTTTGTTTTCTGAAAAACAGATACTGCCTTTATATTCCAAACTACCTGTGTAGACAGAAGGGATATATTATCACCTTTTTTCTGACCTATAAAGTTGTATTCCATTCTATTCCATTTTGGCTAGATTTACAAGATGAGCATAGTAAGTATCCTTGTAAAACATTCTGTTTACCGGCCAACCTTTCCCCCTTTCCCCTGCCATCAACTTTTGTGCTGAGCGTGACACTATGTGCCATGTGGTATGGAATATCCTTTTTATCAGCTGGGGCCAGCTCTGCTGGCTGTGTCCCCTCCCACCTTCTTGTGCGCTGCAGTGGTGGATAGGTGTGAGAAGCAGAAAAGGCCTTGACAGTCTATAAGCACTGCTCGGCAGTAGCGAAAACATCCTTTTGTTATCAACACTGTTTTCATCACAAATCCAGACCATAGCACCACAGAATTTTCTATGAAGACATTTAATTCTTACCAGCCCAAATTAGTATGATCTTCACCCTTTATTCCATACCATTTATGTCATGCTGTGATCCCAGATTATGCAATACAACCTTATTAATTGATACCCCCTCCCTTTCCCTTGATATATTCATAGATACTATTGTCTTAGTCTACCAACCAGTCCCGTAAAATATCATTGATGTCTACAAAACATCCATTGAACTCATTTAGTCCATAACTTTGGGCTCCATCTGTTACAGTGACTACTTAAATAGGAGGTGGTGTGTCATGTGGAGTAGTTGGGCACCAAAGACATCTCAGGTAGGGTCACTGCTGCACTTGCAGTGATCCGCTGCTTCCAATCTGTACACAGTACTTTTCTGGGATTAAAAAAAAAGACCACCATCAAAAAACCCTCATAATTTACTTCCCTTAAATCTTTCTGAAGCCAAAAGAGAGTTGTTATGTTATTTAGTGTGGAATCAATTCTGTTAGATAGCTACCTAGGCAGCTTTTCAAAAATACATAGGTAAAGGTGTAAATTGTTCATCTAGTGTTCTCATTTTATTCTTCAAAAATCCATGAAGTTATTTGGCTTTTCTTATCTCTTTATTTCTTCCAATACTTACTAAATTTTTAAACTGGAAATTTTTCTACTTTCTGATTCCTAACAATATTTTCTTTTTTTATGTTTAATGTCTCTAAGAAAACTGAATAAGTCTTTTTCTCTACAAAAATGTATGTTGCATAGAAAATATTAAGAGCAGTTCTAGTCACATAGCTTGTAGCAAAAATAACTGATTTAAGAAAAGTGAAACCATGCAGAGAGAAAAAAAAGTTTTCTGATTATAGTCAGGAATAAAAATTTTAAAAATTTTCTTGTTCTAAAAATATATAACATTGGTTGGTATAAGTATTCACACATGGCTTTAAACTCACTTTAGACAGAAAGACTTATACAATTTAATCAATTATATTGATTTTTAGGAAATACTTTAATCCTTTTATTTTTCTTTTTGTTTAATCAGTGTTCATCTTCAAAATTAAATTCATTGCACTTTATCTTTGCAAATCTTGACAAGAGTATATATCTCCTGATAATAATTAATTCTACAATCATGTTTTTAATCATATAGATATTTAATTACTGGATATCTGTTAGGCTGCATGTGTTTGGGCCTGTGTATCTGTGTGGAATGTGCATGTGTATAAAGTATACATATTAAGATTGCATAGTGCAAAAATGACAATGGGAGGAATTGAGAAAAACAAAAAAAAAAAATATCCTGAAGTTCAAGCTGCAGAAATAATTGAGATTGGAGTAGGCTTTGGCTACCTCTGGAAAACAATATAACCTTCCTACTTCAAAAAAGCTGTTCCACTCTATTGAGAGCAGCAGTCACAGCCTACACCTACAGATTTCCCCAAAATATTTTCTTTATAAACTTAAAAAAAAAAAAAAAGTTACACTTTCCTTTGTTTGAAGGAATCACCTGTGACTACAGTCCAACCACAGCTCTTGAGGGTTGGAGAGTGGGGGACTTGTGTCCTCCTCACAGTATGAAAACTGACCAGGACTGGAATAAACAAACACTTTGGAAAGCAGAATTCATTCTCATATTCTCTGTTAGATATAGCTTTGAAATCCACTCTGGACATGGAATTCACCAGTATTTATTGCATGAGAGATGCAAGTAATGAATAGTAGAAGCAGCATAACAAGCAAAAGCAAACAGATAGCCTTGCCTTTGGAGCTGGATTACTCATGTGTAAACTAAGCTCATACATAAATGAGAGTTTTCAGGTCTAGGGCCCTGGGCTATCATTTGTGTTGTCTGATTTGCAAGAAAATGATTTTCTTCATTGTGCCAATTACTTTCTGCTCAACTCACAATAGCTTCCAAATAGATCATCAACCAAATAACAATTACCTTGGGCAAAGAAAGCCTTTTAACAATGCCCAAACTATTTGTCTGATGGAAGCAGTGTTACTTGTTAAATTAAGATGCAGTTTAAAATGAAGGTTTTTAACAAGAGACTTACAATTTTAAGTCATTTCAAATTGGGGTTATTGTAAATGTAATTTTTGGTTCCAGGCATGTTATAATTTCAATGTTAGCAACATCAGTTTTGCATTAGTATTGAATCATCTGTTTTGGAAAAATCTGCTATCCTGTAAACTGAATGTACCAGCTGCTGGCTACCTGCAGTTTTACTTTAATAAGACCGCTAATTATAAGCCAAAGTAAGTGCTAAATATTCATAATCTTAAATAAATAAAAAAAAGAATAATCAATGGAGCTGCTGTCTATACACCTGCTATATTAATCTAAATATATGAATATTTTACCGTCCAATTATAGGCATTTATAGATAATAATGCTACATGTAAAAATAACTACAAATGCTGCTAAAGAATGAGTAGCAAAAACTGAAGTCAAAGCTTGTAAATTAATGCATAATTTATAGAAGAGCAGAAATTTTTCTGTAGTTCTCATTAAGAGCAGAGCAAATTCTTTCTGTACTCAAACTACAGATACATTCCTGCTGAGTAAATTTAAGACTAAAATTAGACTATATTTCTCATAATCAGAGCCAGGAGTAAACTACTACAATACTTGGGTCCTTTATTCTATTATTCAAACAAGGAATGTGGATTTATGTTTAAGAAGCCACTGCTAGTAGACCTTCTAAACTACTGATATTAGATCCCATAGGAGCTGTGGAAGAGTAATTCCCCTCAATCTGAGAAAATGGACTCTCAAGGAACGCAGAAGTGGTCATCTGCTAATTCAAAATAAGAAAAAGTCTCACACTATTCTATACCTCAGTTGCTTGAGTTCTTCGGAAGACATTCCAGAAAATAAGTCCCATACATCTTCAATTTGCCTGGGCAGGTCTGGGAGCCTGGGAAATGCTCCTCCTGAAATTATTATCAGCCTGGTTCTGAGTAACTCCTGGTACTCCTGCTCTGGCAGATTATTGTATGAGATTATGAAGTGGCACCCTACGTTATGAAGCAGCATCCTCAAGCAGGGGAAAAAAACATATGCATTCTTCTCCTGAGGACCTGTCAGCCTGCAGTATTTTCAGTACAAAGTGTTAACAGAAGCCTTTGTCCATCCCTTTCCCTCAGGCCTGTGTAGGGTGTGCTTCTCTCACAGAGGAAAGGAGGGAGGCTGTGGATCCTGGTCATAAAGACTGCAATTTCTTGTGAAGCAAGTCAGCACTATTCAAGTCTAGCATGTTGATGCTCAGATTTCATTTATTCATATCCTGAGGGAAAAAGTCATTTCAGACTTACTGCAATCCTATTTTGCATATATTGTGAAATTATATTGTGAAATTACCCCATATAATATTTACAGTTTGAGTGGAATCTGAGTCCAAAAATGGTTTCAAAGAAGGGCTGCTTGCTTCTTTTTTGATTTCCAAAAGATCAAGCGTTCAAAATTGTTGATTAAAAAATGCCAGTCACCGTTTTATTTTGTGTCTTATCTCCCTTTTATCAGTTTACAGGGAGGAAAATGACCCACTATTGCTTTTGGTTATCGTGACGGTTCGAGTGTCAGAAAACACTTTCCAAAAAAGATCATATGATAATTTAAGTGAAGACTAAATAATGATGTTTTCTCACTACAGGAGTTTCCTGCTAAAATTCTCTGTGCAGTTTTTGCTAAAAGTTGAACAGGTAGCCTTTAAAAGCTAAATCAAAATGCAGACATGTTCTGAGGTAGTTTTTAGTTTGAGCAGTTGGATCTGGCAAATTGCAATTGACTGAAAACATGATGTTACCATTGTAAACGTATATCAACCCTATAAAATGGTAGTTAGTAAAGAGGTTCAGAAAGATAATTTTCAAACAAACACTTCTTGTCCCTACTGATTTAATTATTTTTAAGAACTGTAACTGACAGAATATTCTAACAGAATGATTATGATATTCTCAAAATAGTATCACTGAAAAAATTAGTGGGGTGAATAGCTTAATGGTGCGAACCCTGTTATCTATAATATAATTTGGTTGGAAAAATCTATGTATTGTACTGCAAATGTAGTTTTGTTCTGAGTTTAGTCCAATGAGTAAGTATAGAACTCATGGGGAATATTACTACTAAATTAACCTGCCTTTTCATCAAAAGTTGGTTATGTCTGAATAATTATGCTTCCAGCAGTGCTGTTTGATCCTTTCTGAGTGCTTTTCACAAGTAATTTTCACTCCTCTCTATTACCAAAAGTAACATATGTCTACTTAAAGAAAGAGTAGCATAAACCACACACACAAGTACATTCCATTTGTTTATTTTTTTGGGGTGTAACCAATTTGTAATTAATTATCTGAACAGTATAGCAGGTTTTACATGTAGTAAAGAAACCATACAAGAAAAATGTAGAGGCATTTTGTAATCGCAAATTTAAATTGATATTTCAATAGAAATAACACTTGTTATTTTGAAGATCTGTCTGCTGACTCATTCTATTATTATTTTGAGCAGGTCTATAGTGTAGTTTTTTTCCTTAAAAATAGTGTTCGGAACAATATAGAGGGGTTTTGAATGTGTTTGACATTTTGTTGTCAGAGGTCTGCTGCCACCAGCTGCGCTAACCATCTGCCAATATCATGATCACAATAGCTTGCTGCAATGAGAGCACCCCTTTCCATATTGCTTTCAGAAAGTCAGCAAGATCTGGTTGTTACTATGGTGTCTAAAGCAGATGAGTGGTGGCACCTTGCCCGTCAGTGTTGGTAGCTCTTGTGTTCAGCTGCAATTGAATAACCATTAATCTCTTTCTATTTCCCCTTCCACCATCTTCCCATCACGTTTTTTATCTCATCTGTCCTTACTGTTCCTTTAAAAGATATTCTATAGATTTCAGATTTTTAAAAGGTCAGTGATATGTTTCAGGTGACACACAAGTTATGAATTTTCCCCTTTGACCCATGGAAATCTCATGGAGCACCACTATCTTGCCCCCTCCTTCTGCTGTCTGTGTTCCTCTGAGCCAAAGTACCTTGAGAATAACTAGTAGAAAGAATCATAGGTGTGTTTCTGAGTGCAAAATTTTATGGTAGAATTGTTGGGTTGCTTATTTTTTCCTTGTCCTTTTTTTCTTTATAGAAGGTCTGTCTATAAAGCAAAAAAAGAACGAAAATTGCGTAATGCATAGATATATTCTGTCTATGAGAAGGAAAGTCAGCTCAGCTATGTTCAACAAGATCTGCTTCATGCAAATATATTGGACTAAATACACATATTTGTCAAAAACTGTTTGAATTCTTACTACTTTAGAAATGAAATTTTCATTTTCAACTATATACTGTTAATGACAGAAAAAAAGTATATTTTTTTTCCTGTGGCACCACCTTCATTATTTTATTGTCCCCCATGCTTTTTATTGGTGCCTGAAATCAAGGATGTTAATTTGACTTAGGTAAGAAAGAAACTGATTTTGAAAGAGACTTGCTTGAGGATTACAGGTTGGTCAGAGAAGAGATTCACAGCAACCCTGTGGAGAAGGACTTTGGGGTACTGGTCGATGAGAAAATGAACATGAGCCAGCAGTGTGTGCTCACGGCCCAGAAAGCCAACTGTATCCTGGACTGCATCAAAAGGAGCGTGACCAGCAGATCAAGGGAAGTGATCCTGCCCTTCTACTCTGCTCTCATGAGACCTCACTTGGAGTAATTTGTGCAGTTATGGTGTCCTCAACATAAAAAGGACATGGAAGTGTTGGAACAAGTCCAGAGGAGGGCCATGAGGCTGATCAGGGGACTGGAGCACCTCCTCTAGGAAGATAGGATGAGAAAGTTGGGTCTGTTCAGCCTGGAGAAGAGAAGGCTGTATGGAGACCTCATAGCAGCCTTCCTGTATCTGAAGGAGGCCTATAGGGATGCTGTGGAGGGACAATTCATTAGGGACTGTAGTGATAGGACAAGGCGTCGCAGGTTCAAACTTAAACAGGGGAAGTTTAGATTGGTTGTAAGGAAAAAATTCTTTACTGCAAGGGTGGTGAGGGCCTGGAATGGGTTGCCCAGGGAAGCTGTGAATACTCCATCCCTGGCAGTGTTCAAGACCATGCTGAACGTAGCCTTGCGTGATATGGTTTAGTGGGAGTTGTCCCTGCCCAAGTTAGGGGGGTTGGAATTAGATGATCTTAAGGTCCTTTGCAATCCTAACTATTCTATGATTCTATGATTAAAACTAAATTCTAAAAAAAAAGGTACACAAAACTGCTACGGCTTATGGTTTATCAAGATTTCAACCAACCTTGATGTTCCCTATGAAGATCATATTTATCTAGTTTTCCTGCTCTGACACTGTACATTCTGTTTAAGAGTGCATGAGCAGAGAATTAATTAATACAGACATTTAAGGTATGTAGAAATTAAAGTGCAGAATATTAAAATATTAAGAAAAGATTGGAATGCATTGTGCTAAAGGACTACTACCCCTTGAACAAAGGTGGATGGGAAATTGATAAGAAATATTTTTTTTCTCCTGTAGTATAAAATGTGAGGATGTGGTTTAAACTGAATCTTCTGAATACAGAAGATATAAATAGTTGTAAATAGTTCCTTGCAAAAAGAACTGTAAAAGGGTTTCCATCATGGTCCTCAGCAAATTAGCAAGGTCAAGCCTTACTGCAAAATGTTGTGATTTGTGGAACCAACTAGTTAACCCTGACAGTCCTTAAGCTGAGCAGTGTGGACACATACTGTAATACTAATTAACCAGGAAATAAGGACCAGTCCTTTCACTCGCCCACAGAATTAGATGTAAGCAAGCAGCCGACTGAAATTCAGTCAAAATTCTCATTAGAGTATTCAGCTCACACTACAGTAGATATCCAGCTTTAATTAACCTTAGATTTCTTTTTAGATTCTGTTACTTGTATTAAGTTTGGCTTGAGTGTTTGAAGGTGTGTAGCCATTTGTGTATATTGGAGGTATCCAAGGTGCATGCACATGACTTACGGATGCAACATGGTGTATACTGCAGAACTATGCTGCAGTGATCTTGCATATATCATGAGGCATATGAAATTTCATCAGAAGGCCATGTGGGAGCAATTGAATCACACACTAGGTCCTTACAGTTTATAATGGACACCTTGTTCAAATGTAGGCGCATGAATACAAATCTTGAGCCAAATCCTTCTGTTGTTTTTCAGAAGAGTTCGAGGTGTTAACAGCTCCTGAAAAAAAATCCAACATTTGGAAGCAAGAATGTACTTCTTTATGATTTTATATGATAAAAAAAAAACAGTTAGCTTGTGCCATATGTTATGACATACTCTGCAATGGCCAACACTAATACAATATGTCACAGATATGCTGAAAGGACCAAGACCTTTTTAAGTGGAATGGAGAAAGATTAGGATGTAGTTTTAAATTCTTATAAAAGCTGTGTATAGATTTGCAGAAAGTAGCGGGGAGATTAATTCGACCAAACAGATAAGCTACAAACATGATGATAGTGGAGCAGTGTTGACATAATTAGTAAGGCCAATGAAAATTTTAAAAAAAGTAACGGTTATAAATATATTTAAATAAGTAATCAAGCGTGGAAAATATGCTAAAACGTAAATAGTCTAAGTACATGTACCTGATTTTTCAGTAAGGAAATTATAGCTGTGAAAAATAAAGCAAAGCACACCATTACTTTTCAAATTCATCTTAATCAAACTTCTTAATTAAAAAAATAACAAGCACAGCAGACTTGTACGTAACCACCATGAACTGAGATAAGATTAAATTCCTTAAAAGATTCACTTGCATATTGGATAAATTATTTTGTTGTTGTTGTTGTTGTTAAATCTCATGCTGATTTGTGACAAACAGTAGAGCCATGTCTAGTGTCAGCATTTCTTTCCAGTAGAATTTTTCTTCATACAGGTAGCAAAGTTAATATCATGTGGTATAGTATGTGAAAAAAGGTAGGAAGGCAATAAAATTATATTCCACACATCCATGATATTCCAGAATGTTCAACTATCAGAAAATGTTGAACCAGAAACATATTCACTTAAAAAAAATAATTTAGCAAAAGAAATGATGTTTTAAAACAGATTTCTTCAGAATTTATAATTTAAAAACTAATCTTTGAATTAAAATAAAATAAAAGGTCATATTCCCAGTACTGTGGCTATATAACAGACATATCATAAGAGATTATATGCAATTTACTATTCCTTTAAATAGAATACTTGTCTCTGATATTTTTAAATAATTGTTTAGATTTTGAATAAATTGGACATCTCAAGCAATCAAAATAGCATATTTTCTTGTTTATATTGAAGAAAATAATTTGTAATAGACAATGTTTTATATTCCCTGAACAGTTTTGAAAGAGCCCTGCCTAGCTTTGGAATCTGGGCTATTCTGAAGGATAGTGTTGTAAGAAAGTTCTCATCACCTTCTATAGTTTTTGTATAACAGCCTTGAGGTTTTTACCTGACCACCAGAAACTGTGAGAATTTGCTAAATAAATAGATCTGTTAGAAGTTGTGCACTCAGCATGAAAAATTATTAGTATTAGCATCAGTGGTTACTATTAATATAAAGGTTTTTCATTATGCAGGTGCAGTAGATAAATGATAGTAAGGTCCTTTACCAGTTTCTATAAGAAGACATGCTTTCGATTTCTTATGTGAAAAAAATATTGTAGAGCATTACAGAGCTACTGTACCTTTTTCTTCTAATTAGCCTCATGGAAATATTTGTAGATCTGGAAGCTTGATACTTGGCAAAAAATCTTCAAATTAGTGTGCACTTTATTATAAGCTGTGACATACTATATAAAGATTAATATGGCAGTTGTCCTTGGAAATTTGAACACAATAATTTTAGCTCCCTAGAACAAATCCAAACATTTGTGAACCTTTAATGAATCATAGTTGATATGGGATTTGGAGAGGTTTTGTTTCAGGGAAACTTCATCGTAACTGTCATTTGTCCTTTATTATCTATAGAGGGACTTTCAGTCTGTAGTGCACTTTGGAGACTGGCATGTAGAGTCCTGAGTTTAGACATTTCAATCTGGATCCTCAGATATAGCCAGAACCACTCCAGTAGGTTTCTTGGTACAGGAGCTAAACAAATATGCACAAAACTTTGTATGTCTCAGATTTGTACTTCACTTCCACCTATAGAAAATTGCTAGAAAGGTACCTGTTGCTATTTTGCTAAAAATGTAGCTACAAGAAGAAAATAAAAACTTAATATATCAACGAGTTATGATTATTTTTTCTGTAATTAGACTAATAAATTATGTCTATAATTATTTTTACAAACTCCTTCCCCAAATTAAGGAATTATGTAATCTAAGGGTGATACATTCATGGCAGTTTTAATTTAGCTATTTTTTTTAAGCTCATAGTTTTCAGGTTTCTGTTACCCTGATATGGTTCTATGAGTCTATATTTTCATGCATAAAAACATTGTACTGCCTCTTGCACTGTGTTACTGTCATTTTTCTTTCATAGTCCTTGTTTGATTGCTGTTGTAGCACATTAGTTAATCATGAATTTTATGCTACATTTCTGATCAATTTCTTTTTTATATATATATTTCTTTGCTTCTGAGGTATTTAACAGGGGTTTTTTAGCCTTTTGGGTTCACTGAGCTTGTGAAAGTTGCAGCAATGTCAGTTTCCAATCCTACGCCTTGAGAAGCAGAGGGAATTGAGGTGGTTAGGGGTTGCTGGGCAGCAGTCAGCTATTACAGTATAAAAAGTAATAATAGCCTTGCTCGCTAAGGAAAGTGGCAGGAGAACACAGAACTCAGCACACAACGGAGCAAAGAAACATTGGCATTGTAAAAGCAAACAGTATATATAAAACACAGAAACTCTCTTAAAGTAGCACAGAGTTGAGGTAAGACCTCAAGTAATTTACCACAAACCAACTAGTTTAACTATATGGGATTTTTTTTCTTTCCTGTGCCGTTCAGGATATTAGACTGTAGATAGCTTGATAAACCTTTGTTCTTTGACTTCATTTCACTATGTTACTTCTGAAGACTACACAATGTTATTTAAAAAAGCTAAAAAATATGCTAACAACTGGCACACCAATTGAGAGACTGTGTTTACCCAGTAATTGTTACAAATGAATGTAAGTTTAAAAATCGGGGGAAAGGTATTATCAGTAAAATATTTTGGGATAGAATTGAACATGCAATCACAAGGAGAAGATCTGAAAAAGAGAAAAAAAAAAGTCTTTAAAAATATTTTATATTTTTAGGGCATGTAGTGTTTTTTTTTTTAATGCAAGGTGAACTAGAATTGCTTCTGTTATCAGTTGTTAGATACAGTCATATGTCTGTCAAAATAAGGACAGATCACTTACTTTAAATCACTGGTACACTAGTGAAAATAGTTTTGACCCTTATAAGGAATTAAGTCAGTCAGTAACTTAAAATGGTATGCAATTTCTAATCCTTTTCCTGTTGATATTATTGTGGAAAAAAACCCCAAAGTTTTCAATTGCAATGGCAGAAATGACAAAAATCATAGATATGGGCTAAATGGAGCGCTGTGTATTGCAGTCTTCTGTTTTAAGATAGGGAGAGCCATGACTAGAAATGGCAACCTAATGCAGACTTCAGATTTCCAGTTTCTTTCCTGCGGCATCACTTGTTACCAGGATTGTACAGCAGGATAACAAATTTGACTGGAAGGAAAAAAAAAAAAACAAACCAAAAAACCCCAACAGAACACAATGCCTTTTTTACATGTGAAATACATTGAAAGATTCAGAATGTGTTTCAGATTGTAAGAAGAATCTAGTCTCTCTGTGACATATTCTATCCAGTATTACCATGTCATAATGGTACTAAAAAATTATGTTTTACGTTGTTCCCCATACAGAATTCTATGGGTTACTTGGCATCTTAACATGACATTTTTTTATTTAATGTATATCTGAGATTTGAGTAAATTCTGCCAGGGACACTTTTAGTTTTTTGTGCCTTTAGCTGCTCAGCATCCATTGGCTTTCCTGACACACTGTTCACGTATGTTTTACAAGAAATACGAAAGAGCAGACTTTGAATGCTGTAAATGGGAACCTAAACAGTCACTTACTCTCTCCTTGCAGGAACAGGTATCAGCGCTCTTTCTCAAGTTTGGGGGCAGTGTTCCCACAGCCACGATGCTGAATGCTTTTGTGCGATGTTGCTTCCTTTGCGGTAATGCTGTACATGTTGCAAATGTATGACTAGATATGAGTTTAGCAATAAAGATGATCTTCCTGTCTCCTGATTTCTCTTTATTTCTGCCTGTCTGTTGCTGCAGTCTTTTCCTCAATGCAGTCTTTTTCTTTTTGTCAAGGAGCAGCAGCTGGCTATGAAAAGCTAGACAGGAAGGGAGATAGATATATTATTACAATTACCACTGGAAAGCCAGCTGAGAAAGCTAAGTTTTAGGGAAATGAGGATGGCAGGTGGATCATGGTACAGCCTCTGGGTGGGAGAATGGAAATTTTGGAACTAGTGAGTTATTTGTTTATTTTAACAGACTGTTTTAAACTTAAAAATTGTAATGAAGGATTTTATTGTCCTTAAAAACCAGAGATTTTAATTTACTTTGGCCAGATCTTCTGTTCAGGTACACCCCAGACATACACTCTGAGAGATTATCACATTTTTATTTTTTTTTCTTCTCAGCAAAATGAGAAACTGCCTCTTTGTCTCAAGTAATTTAAATTGGATACATCAATAGTACGAACCTATCTGTTTTAAGTATTCAATGATGAAATCTCAGGCTTAACAAATACATTGGTGGTTTTTTTTTTTTTTTTTTTTTTCCATACAGATATCTATTCCAATTACCTTCCATTTCTTATTTATATACACACATAGTTTTCTTTGCCTTTGCCTTTGAGTTAGCTAACCTGAAAAAAAAACCCATCCAAAAGACCAAATCCGTGTTGCTCCAAAACCCCCTCAATCTTCTAATATACTGCTTTTAAACTGTACATAGCATACTGTGTTCTTCAGTGACTGAATGTTTCCTGTTATTACAATTTATGTCAAGCTAAGTAAGAAATTCAGTGTTAGGGAACACTAGATTAATGCCGTATTATTCAGCATAGCAAATCTTTGTCTCAAAGTTAAATTTACAGAAAAAATGAAATCCCTACTACTTATCGCATGGAGGTTGTTATGATATTATTATTACAATTGAGATGAAAGAAATGCTTTCTTAAAATCTGTGGAATTTGTGATCAATAGTCTTTTTCTGCTTATTGCTTTTCAAAAATATTCTAATTTGCAATATCATGTCTGAAAAAGGGTTTTTCTCTTTAAAATTAAGCCTCTTCTTCAATTAAAATTTTCTCAAATACTTTGAGTATCCTACTTAAGATGCAAATATAAAAACATTACCTCCTAGAAGGAATGTGACATCTTCTTCTGTCATAGCACCTCAATTACTTTGCTTTGAAAATTTAACTGCAATGTAATTTTCCAGTTCCTCTGAAGATTTCCTAGTTTCATACTTAAAGCTGAAAAGGTAATAAAAGTAATTGTTTCTTTTCCATAATAGTCCAAAATTTTTTTTTGTTTGTTTATTTTGTTTTTATTTTGGTTGGGTTTTTGTTGTGTGTTGTTGTTTTTTGGTTTTTTTTTTTTTTTTAGGGGGAGGGGTGTTTTTTGTTTCTTGCTTGCTTTTGGTGTTTCTGGTTTTTGGTTTTGTTTTTGTCTTACCTGCACCTACATAATTATCAACGTTATTTGCTGATATATTAATTTCTAGTTCAGTAATGCATGGAAAAAATAGTCTATTTTAAAACACTTCAAGTTTTCATACCCAGTGTTGACCAACTGTGAATTGTAGCATTGAAATAAAACACTAGGACTGTATATCTGAACCACTGAGAAGAAAAACAAATTTTAACACAATTCCGATAACCACTGAGGAGAAAAACAAGTTTCAATGCAATTCTGATAAATTTTGGGATGTTTTCTTAACTATAAAGCATCTAGCTGTGTCATGGGTTCAGCTGTACCAGTCATTTTTGTCCATCTCAGTAACTGCTGCAGTGCTGTGTTTTTGACTTTCAGCCCAGGCACAGAGCTGATAACACCAATGTTTTTAGTTATGGCTTAGTGGTGCTAGGTCTGGCCAAGGACTTTCGTAGCTCCATGCTCTGCCAGGGAGGAGGGGAAGACGGGAGGAAGCAGACACAGGGCACCTGACCCAAGCTGACCAAAGAGGTATTCCATACCACAGCATGTCATGCCCAGGATTCAGAAACGGAGAGCAGAGACCCATAAGGGTGTGGGTGGTGCAGTGCTTGGTCAGGCTGGGTATATGTGGTGAGCTGTTGTATTCTTTTCCCTTGTATTTCTCTTGTCATTATTCTTATTGGTGGTAGCAGTAGTGGTTTGTGTTATACCTTAGTTACTAAACTGTTCTTATCTCAACCTGTGGGAGTTGCA
>JANRGW010045917.1:20999-35189 GCA_024733675.1 Psilopsiagon aymara | reverse complement strand
GGGAGGGAGGGAAGGAGGGGGGAAGGAAGGAAGGAAGGGTGGAAGGGGGGAAGGAAGGAAGGAAGGAATGAAAGGGGGAAGGAAAAAGAAACTAGCCATTCTCTTTCCCTCCATGACACCCTTCCCTGAACACCTTCTTTGTGGGTTTATTTCCCAGGCAAATCCATTTATTTTAGCACTGAACTGATGGCAATACAAGTAAGCAACTATAAAAACATCTATAAAGGAGTAATATTCTACATCCATCCTGTAAATCACTACTGATGCTCAAGTATTTTCCCTCTCATCTATCTCCTTCAATTCTTTTCCTTAGCATTATATGTTTTAATTGACTGCTCTGTGAACTATTCCCTTCAGCAGCAGCAATCTGCACATATGATTCCGCATTGCAGAACCTGAAGAACATTAGATAAGGCTGTTGCAAACACCTATAACTGGAACTAGGGAAATACTCAATTTCAATCTGATTTCTTATATTTGAGAGAATTTCCACCCACCCCCACACCCCCCCGACAGGTTGTGTTTACGGGAATTTTGGAAGTGAAATATTAGCTAAATTCCAGCTCTTCTAATGCCTCTCCAAGATGTTACAGGTAGTAAAGAGGATAGCCAACTCAATTGTTCTCTCCTCCTCCTCAAAACTTACACTGGGGAAAATAAAACAGATACCACAGAGTATTTAGGGTCCTTCACCCAAATGTATAGATAAAAGACAGCTGAGTGGAAAAAAAAAATAAAGAAATGGTGAGACAGTCACAGACAGTACCATGGTAAACTGTTGGGATATTTTAATAAGCCATAAATCTTCATTGTCACAGAAGTCACATTAAAGTGCCTTTAAAAAGCACATAGAATCATAGAATAGTTAGGGTTGGAAAGGATCTTAAGATCATCTAGCTTCAACACCCCTACTAAGGGCAGGGACACCTCCCACTAAGCCATGCCACCCAAGGCTCTGTCCAGCCCAGACTTGAACACCTCCTGCAATGGAGCATTCACAGCTTCCCTGGGCAACCCATTCCAGTGCCTCACCACCCTTACATTTAAGAATTTCTTCCTCATCTCCAATCTACACCTCCCCTATGTAAATTTAAACCCATTACACCTTGTCCTATCACTACAGTCCCTAATGAAGAGTCCCTCCGCAGCATCCCTATAGGCCCCCTTCAGATACTGGATGTTGTAGTCCATCTCCTCCTTCAGCTTTTCAATGTCAGAGTAGGAAGGAGTATCAGTATAACTAAACTTGAACTGATCTATGTAGCCCTGCTGGCTTTTCACATAGGTATTAATTGACTTTTTGCCCCGATGATCAGACCTGTTGGTGCAACCTATTTGCTGTGTTGTTTTGCCCTTTTTGTAAGGGAGTCCATGTCAATTGGTATTTGTTGCCAGTTAATCAACCTACTTACCAGTTCATGAGCAACTCGATTATAAATAATCAGGAAATCCCTAAGCTCCAAGGTCATTGTGGGGATAAAATTTAAACTGTACTGTAGGTACATATTTTTGCTGCTGGAACTTGTTCCCAGTTCTCTGAAAAAGCAGCACTTCCATTGAAAGATGAGTTAGAAAATCATCCTAATTGCTGCCTCTGCTGCTAGAGCATGGTCTTTTCCACTATGAGGAACAGCTATTGCGTAGTTCTGGATCATAGACCTGGACATTTTATGCCTCTTGACTCTCCTTACTGTCCAGCTGAAATCTGTGTTTCTCCTTTGTATCCTGAAAGGCTGGAGAAGGAAGTGGAGCAGGTGGAAAGAAGGTGGAAAGGGCTGTGTAATCTCCAGTGTTGGAGCTGGGTACCTTGACAAAAGGGTATCCTGTCTATGGATTTATTAACGCATAACTTCCTCCCTGCATCTTTCAGAGATTCATTGCTCTGAATCCTTGCCAGGACAACAAATTCCATTCTTTTACTTTGTTCTAACAGCCATGAGATTGTGTTTCAGGCAGAACATGGGAGAGTGAATCCTATTTGGGAGTGGGATTCACTAGGCTAAATTTGCAGGGCAAGGGCATAGTAAATAAGGCAGAAGCAAGTAGGAAAAAAAAAAATGCATTAATAGTTTTCACCTGGAACAAAATATTTAATTAGCAGATGTTGTCAGATGATCTAGAGATGCAATTACTCATTCTATAAATAGGAGTTATATGGAAGAGGTCATTGTTAAGAACTGGTACAATAAGCAGGCCTCTTGCTTTGGGTCCTTGTAATAAAATGAAGCATCAGTCACTGGGGAGCCTAAAAAACGTGTTAGCTGAAATTAGGCACCATAACCTCTATTTATGTTCCAAATATGGTAGCTTTTATTTGCCCCTCTTAAAATCACAGTATTTGTGCAGCTCTGCCTGAACATTGATATTATGCCCCTCCAGACATGATTTAAACACCAGTAGATATCTGGGGCATTTTTTAAGAGACTTTTTCATATAGCTATGTTTTGGAACTTCTCAATAAAGTTTGGAGAACGAAAAAGTTGATCTAAAAATGAATCCTGTGCAAAAACTACTAGATTTTTGAAATTTATTTTAAGCAAATTCAGAATACCTGTGTGATTTCCCCAATGACTTCTTATGATGAACAAAAATACAATAATAATCCTTCCCAACATCCCCCACAAGTTAGATCGCACTAAATTCTTTAGTCCAAGTCTTATGTATGCTTTGAAAAATTCTATTACATATAAATCAGAGGTGGACATGTTATTCAAATTGGAGTAAATAATTAATCATCAGTGGGCTCAAAATTCAGGCTGTGTCATTACCTTCTGGATGATTTTTGACAGAGCCTAAGATCTGTGATCTCATCGAGCTCAATCTAAATGATGGTTAAGAGAAGATGGCACATGAAAAGGTTATTTTTGTGATTTCAAAATTATTTTTGTTTTGCAAATAATAATTACTACATTATTAAGATCTGCTTTAAGAAATATGTCATGTCCAAAACTTGTTTCCTAGTTTGTTTTCTATTTATTCTTGGAAATTTATATACACTAAGCATTCATTTCTGAGCACAAATTTAACTCTTGATAAAGTTAATGGGATTATCCATATGCTTAGAATTAAGTACTAAAAGTACTTTTTTAAATGAGAGTTTTAAAGAGATGGCAAAGAATAGCCACAATTCATATTTAGAACATTTTAAATTACGTTATTTTTGTCTTTTCTAATTACACTTTAAAAGCAGTACAAGATTAATCATCACAAAAATTCAAAACCTTAAATTGTCAAAATCACATGGAAGTGGCATTTCTGTGATCTTTTCAGAAAGTTTTGAATACTGTTGACACCAGAATCAGGTAATCTTACCCCTACTAGAGAGGATTTCTGTCAGTTTTTACCTTCTCTCACATGTGCAATGTTTTCTATGGGCCTAATTATAGCATTCAATACTTTGTCATTTCTCAAAACAGATTTTGTACTTATTGCTAATAGAGGGATGAAATATCTGAAGGGGGCCTATAGGGATGCTGCGGAGGGACTCTTCATTAGGGACTGTAGTGATAGGACAAGGGGTAATGGGTTTAAACTTACATAGGGGAGGTTTAGGTTGGAGATGAGGAAGAAATTCTTAAATGTAAGAGTGGTGAGGCACTGGAATGGGTTGCCCAGGGAAGCTGTGAATGCTCCATTGCAGGAGGTGTTCAAGTCTGGGCTGGACAGAGCCTTGGGTGGCATGGCTTAGTGGGAGGTGTCCCTACCCATGGCAGGGGTGTTGAAGCTAGATGATCTTCAGATCCTTTCCAACCCTAACTATTCTATGATTCTATGAAAGATATAAAATTAGACACTATATTTAACAAACAGCTTTCTACGAATATGTTTATTTGTTGCAACAAGTATAGAATAATATAAGAGTTTAGAAACTACTTCAAATTGGTCCATGATTAAAAAGATGATTACAGAAGATTTGAGAATGAAGACCTTGGGCCCACTGTAGGAGAGGATCAGGTTTGAGACCATCTTAAGAACCTGAACATACACAAGTCCATAGGACCTGATGAAATGCATCTGCGGGTCCTGAAGGAGCTGGCAAATGAAGTTGCTAAGCCACTGTCCATCATATTGGAAAATTCATGGCAGTCAGGTGAAGTTCTCGACAATTGGAAAAAGGGAAATTTAACCCCCATTTTCAAGAAGGGGAAAATGGATGACCTGGAGAATTACAGACCAGTCAGCCTCACCTCTGTGCCTAGCAAAATCTTGGAGCATATTCTCCCAGAAGACAAGGTATGGCACATGAAAAACAACAAGGTGCTTGGTGACAGCCAGCATGGCTTCACTAAGGGGAAATCCTGCCTGACCAATCTGGTGACCCTCTATGATGGGGCTATGGAACTGATGAACAGGGGTAGAGCAGCTGATGTCATCTACCTGGACTTGTGAAAGCGTTCGACACTGTCCCACACAACATCCTCATCTCTAAATTGGAGAGACATCAATTTGATAGGTGGACCATAAAGAACTGGCTGGATGGCCGCATGCAGAGTTGTTGTCAGTGGTTCAATGTCTATCTGGAGACCAGTAATGAATGGTGCCTCTCAGGGATTGGTGTTGGGACCGCTCTTGTTCAACATCTCTGTGGGTGACATGGACAGTGGGATTGAGTGCACTCACAACAAGTTTGCCGATGACACCAAGCTGCGTGGTTTGAGTTATACTCTGGATGGAAGGGATGCCATCCAGATAGACCTTGACACGTTTGTAAGGTGGGCTGATGCCAACCTCATGAACTTCAACCATGACAAGTGCAAGGTCCTACAGCTGGCTTGTAGCAATCCTAGGCACAGCTACAGGTTGGGCAGACAGTAGATTGAGAGCAGCCCTGTAGAGAAGGACCGAGGGGTGTTGGTCAATGAGAAAATGAACATGAGCCAGCAGTGTGCGCTCACAGCCCAGAAAGCCAACTGTATCCTGGGCTGTATCAAAAGGAACATGACCAGCAGATTGAAGGAGGTGATCCCGTCCCTCTGCTCTGCTCTTGTGAGACCTCATTTGGAGTACTGTGTACAGTTCTGGTGTCCCCAACATAAAAGGACATGCAACTGTTGGAACAAGTGCTGAGGAGGGACATGAGGATGATCAGGGGGCTGGAGCACCTCCCATATGAAGATCAGATGAGAAAGTTGTGGGAGGTTTCCCTGCCCATGGCAGGGCATTTGGAGCTAGATGATCTTAAGGTGCTTTCTAACCCCAACTTTTCTATGACTCTATGAGTCTATAAGATATTTGGAAATTTTCCAGGTGCATAAAGCATCTTTAAAATGAAAATACATTTTTTTAAAAAAGCATTATGTTTCTTCCCTTTTTGCCATATTTTAAGATGTTTTCTTAAGTGACAATGAAAAAACATTCAGAACAAAATTACTTTTTTAATAAAGAAAATGTATTCCCATTTTAATTTCTGTGCCCTTACAGATCCGGCATAGATTGCATTCTTCAGATTCATACTTTTGTTGTGTATTATTAGCATGCTGTATATTCAAGCAGTGGAGGTCGTACCAAAATTATATCAAAATGTTAGGATGCTTTTATGTGATACTTGGGTCTATTTTATGTCATAAACAAACAAGCAAAGTTAATTCTACTTAGTTCAGGTGATGCATATAAATGTAAAACGTTAGTGTTTTACTCCATTGCTGATGCAACTTTGACTAATAAACAGTGATCATGGGGAATATTATAATTTATAATCTCAAATTATAATTTATAATCTGCAAATTTCTAAAAGGAATTTGCAACATAACTGGTATCTTTTTGGTGACAGGCAGAGTTGTTCCTTATGATAAGAAGCACCAGCTACCAGAAAGTAGTGCATGTGGTCGGTTTAGTCTCTATTTTTTATGCCAGATTGCTTCTCAAATTGTTCTGGCAAAGTGAAATTTGTGGCAAACAGGTTTATCTACATAAGTTACCAAAAAAGAACAAAAAGAATGACCATCAAACCAAGAGTGTATGCCATCAAGATAGGTGAGGTGGTGTCTTCATGTTTTACCTTTCCACTGAAGCAGGTATAATTTAACACTTGTGTGCCTCTTCCACTCCAAACTCCAACTGCTCTTTTCTGTCACTCTGCAGGCAGAAGGTTTCATCTCATTGGTTTAAGCACCTTTGGTGATACAGAAACCTCATTTTATGAAATTACCTATTTTTTTGGAAGCATTATTCTTTTTTGCCTTTTTTTTTTAATTATTATTTTATTTTGAACTGTTTAACTTTCTTGCAGTTTATTTCTTATCCATGTGCTACTGAACTGACTGACGCAAGACAGCAATGCTGTGCTGAGGAGAGTGGGAGGAAGCCAAAAGAGCACGAATGAATGAAGAGCACACACACACACGCAGAGCATGTTAGAAATGGAGTTTAATGAGACGATATGACAGACTTTGCTCATCTTGTGTATGGCATGGATGGACAAGCCTGGGAGGCACTAGGGCTCCCTCTCTGCCATTGTTTCTCTGTGCTACTCTAGGTGTTCAGAGGAGCTTTTACTGCAAAGCCTAATAGAAATGATATAGGACTTCTGCTTTCCATCAGTTTCCATCCAATGCAGTTGCTCAGGCAGTGCTACTGGAAACAATCCTGTATTTGAGCCAGACCGAAGGGCTCAGTCATTTTCTTTTAAACAGCACTATCATGGGTTTGGAAAGGTATGTGTCTTTTTATGACGGCTTAAATAACACCTTTATTTAAAAATACATTTCATTCTCACATGTTTTGATATATGACTAACATTTCCTTTGAAAACACAATGAAAGTGGTTTCACTTGGAACCCAGGAAACTGAAGTAGGCTTGAAATGTGAATTATTATATCCTTTTTTCTCCCTAAATCTAAAATTTTATGTTTAAGTATTTTGATAATCAGTCTATCAGGAGCCTTATACGTATGTATTAAGAATACATTAAGAATGGCAGAGTCTGAGAATCCTGTAGTGGTTTTCACATTGAGACTGTCCACTGACACGCATGAACTATGAATCAGGTGCTTTCCTAGCTGGGGGTGGGAGGAGACAGATTAAGAGATCTAGCATTTGCAGACTGGAAAAGTTAAAAAAAAAAG
The DNA here is from genome assembly GCA_024733675.1 of Psilopsiagon aymara. NCBI lineage: Eukaryota > Metazoa > Chordata > Aves > Psittaciformes > Psittacidae > Psilopsiagon > Psilopsiagon aymara. The sequence continues at coordinate 28,125 of JANRGW010045917.1, read as the reverse complement.
GGGCAAAAAAATAATAGCATTAAGAAAAAATTACATATTGGGGAAAGTATATTCTCTGTTCCTAGAAACTTTTGTTGGGACTGGGTGACTTCTGAGAATTATTCTCCAGTTTGGCGACAAGCAGTTGATTGCATGCCAGCATCAAGAGCTAGAAGTACTGTGGCTTGCATGTTACAGAAAGACAAAGAAGAGTATAATGTTGTGTTATAAAGTAGTGCTCTTCTGTTTAGCAGAAGTTATTGTCTGATCTGTTGTGCAATATTCATATTGGCTTTGAATTGTTTTTCGTAAATATAAAAATGAAATCAGTGTTATATATGATAAACCATGTTTTTACTAGTTAAATGCAGTAGCTCATCTTTTATAGTCTGTGCAGGACTGATTGTTATACATGAATTCAAAATCTGTTTTTCCCTAAGCATGTCTGTATAGTTCATGCGTCTATCAAGTTCAGGTAACAAATGTATACTTCTAGTTGCTTCTTGGTTTGGCTGAGTGTAAATTAGTGTGATTTTCCATCCTTTCCCTTTTTTTTTTTTTTTTCTCTTAATGTGGCAGCCATGGAATAATAGTGTTGGAAGTGGCACTATGGAAGGGCAGGAACAAAGGCATTTGTACAGGCTGAAGGCAGTAGGCTGCTGGAACTGGGTATCTTCTGTTCTTCCTGTCAAGGCTGAGATGCAAAGAATGAGACACAGACGCTGCTCAGGGACAAGGCACAGCTGCTTCAGTACTAAACTGACAGTGACATTATGGCTTCTGTACAGTGCTGAGAATTATTATATTTGGTGACTGTTTTAACATCAAAAGTTGGGTACCTTCACTGAACCATATATGCATTTTGGCACTGAGGTGAACAGGTTTTTATCTGTACTGTTGTAGACAGTGCTCATAAGTGTCAAGCTCTAAGCAACTAATTTGTTTTCTACGTTGTCCTCTTGAAATGCAGCAGCCTTGTTGATTTACTGGGTTTTGGATTTGATCCCAGGTACCAGGCAACTGCAAGTTTGTTAAGGAACTAATCTGAGGGTCCTAAGTTCCCTGGTTGCCTCTAAAGAAAAAAGGCAGAAAAGACAATTTGTATTCTCATTATCTTGAACCCTGTGGCATATTACTGATGATGTGTACAGGCAGGACTTGTAAGGGTATCAGGCTCCATGTCAAATCAGTACTGATCACAACAATGTAACATAAATTCCTGCAGTGCACTTACACGAAGTGAAATTATGTTTTCCTTGAAATGAATTAGTAGGGATATCATCTTTGTTATGCTTTGTCATGCCTATGGTCATTTGCCATAAAATCTATTGGATTTGCATACTCAAAATGTCAGGGCTTCTTTCAAAGTTATTAGGCAGTGAAGGTCATATTTTTATAGAACATTAGCTATAAAATTAAGCTAGCTATTGACATTGAGGTATCAGAAGAATTATTTTGATAACTATGCTTGATGAGACTGATGCAGGTGTATCTTTGGTACCCAAAATGACACATGGAAGTCAGAGTCTAGATTTAGGCTGAGCATCTATGACACCTCTGCAGTTTGTCTCCATTTCCATGGTAAGAAATGCATTGTTTTCTGGAGAAAAAACCTACCAACTAACAAGCCACAAAAAGCCCTGCAAACGGAATGTTATTTTCCCTTGTAATTTAACTGTGAACCACTCTTCCTTTTTACTCTACTAATTCCTATATTAATCTCTCACACCTATTTATGCTGGTGCTGGATAGCAAGAAAGAAAGGGGACGCTACAGCACCACAAACTAGTGCTTTGTTTAGTTTCTGACCTGTGCTCTTGCACACTGGTGAGAAAAACCCAAATTAAAATAAATGTCCTCTGTTATACTTTATTAACCTGAAATGGAATGTGAATATCAGCCTGGTGTTTGCAGTACCTATCTGTAGCATCTGTATCCTTTCTAACATAGATCTGAATATTTACTACAAATATATCTTGAATTTCATTAGCCTTTTAACCTTGTTGCTACCTTATGATAATGATTTCTACAGGTTAATTAAGCCATATTTAAAAAAAAAAAAAAATCACAGCAGGATGATTTTTTTTCTTTTTCTTTAATTCAGTTACGTCAGATTTACTGTTACCTTGAATAGGAGCAGCAGAAATTTCACAATAAGTAAGTTAAATTTGCATAATGCCCTTCTCCTCCCACTTCCTCACCACCCAGGAACAATATCAATTTGAATGTGAAACAGTCAGGAAGCTGGTGTAACTGCATCGTTTGCCTTGTCTCTATAGACTTGTTTATAACTGTGTTTGACAATTTTCTCTGCTTGACCCAAACAAATGAGCTCTTGGAATGATGACTGCTATCTTTGCCTGCAAAGTAAAGCCATTAAGCAGCAAACTCTCCACTGTTTCTTCACATTATGAAATACAGAACAGGAGGTGGCTTTCCTCCTCAGTAGTATTGTTCCCTCTTTGGGGTCTGCTGTTGAAACTCCCACATGGTATACTGGCTGCTGTGACCCTTATAAAAATAATATTTCTAATAGTGCACTTACCCAAATGTTCCATGAAGCTTTACAGACTTGTAATAAACATAATTACTGTGTAGAATAGTGTTTAAATGTTGCTGGTATTTCTTGTTTAAAATTCGTTTATTTTGCATGGATGTAGATACGCCTTACTATAGATTCCATAATACCTTTACTGAGGTAATATAAAGAATTCACCTGGAACTTTTCCACTCATTTTTATGCCTGAGGGAATATGTAAATATGCTTATATGCCTAATTTGGTGGAATCTGCTACTTTTAAAGGTAGATTTCAGTCCTTGCTTTCATAGTTACATATACATGTAAGTAAATAACTATAGGATAATCGTTTATTTGTCTGCATCTATGCAGCTATTACCATAGTGAGCATTTTCAGAGTTTGAGTGTTTTTTACTAAACATTTATTTTGTTGCCATAATCAAAATTATGGAAGTCAGCTGGGAACTTGACTGTATTGCATAGTATACAGTGGGTGATAAATGAAGTTCTGTTATCCAGAGAAATCCTGTAATGATAACATTATCGCTTAAAATGGTATTCTGATTAGTGCCACAGTCTCATATTATAGGACTCTCATATAACATATATATGAATTTACAGTCCTTTTTCATAAAGATTCTGGTTGTCAAAACTCTTGCAGGATCTTATTTACATATGCATATAGCATTTGTTATTTTGGTGAAATTTTACAGCATTTGGTATATCTTTTTTATTAAAAAAAATGCACTGTACTTGAATTCGAGGCAATACACATATGATATTGACAATTACATGTAATAATAAAATATCAGGGATGTAAAACTTGCATTGTTCAATTAAATATTAGAAAATCAGTATTTTGCATGGATTATCTCATGTACCATGCTTTCTGTATGTGTGACAGTAGTCATAGCCTGAGGTATGGTTTTCTTTTTTTCTTGGTGTTTTTGTTACAATGATGTTTTAGGACACACCATCTTTCCCATGTAAAAACCTCTTTCTGCCTTTGCTTCTTTCTGGTCACTCTCACACCACTCTAGGGCTCCGTCATCCTCAGATGTTTGCACATTCTGGGAAGGTTGGGATAATGTGAATCTCCCTTATCTATATGACAAAATATTAAGGCCCTCACAGTCATCAGCAGTGAGAAAAGGTTTCATGAGTGGAGACAATCAAAAACTCCAAGTCTGGAAATGATTGCAGGTTATTCTTTTTTCCTTTTTTACAATCAGCATATCAGTTACTAAACTTCACTCTGAGTGGGTAGATTGTCTAAGTATTGCTTCTGTCAGTCTCAAGTACTGCCCTGTACTATTGCAAATGAAGCGCTGATCATCTGGGGCCTGATTTTACACCAGGCTCAGTGACAGCTCACATTATTAAAGAAAATGCTCACCCATAAAGTTGAAAACTGATGCTTTAATGTGTCAAGCATCTTTTTACTTGTGTATTATCTGTCAGACTTGCATCTTCTCCTGGAGCTGGGTCAAAGTTTGCATCTGAACACATATTCTGATAGCCCTGTGAATGAAACAGGAGTACAGATTGTACCAGATCTCTTTAATTGTGAGCTTTATCTGTTTTACAGTTCTGTTCATCTCCTTTGTTCCTGTCTTCTTTAAATATACTCACTATTAATAACTGAAGATGTTAAGTGACATTTAACAGAGAGACTACTATAAATGATTAGGTTTGTCTTCTGTAGCTTTGGGCACCAGGACATTTAAAAGTGTAAAGGTTTATGTAAATTCATTGCAGGAACATTTAACAGCGAAATGCTATTTTCAAAGACATAATAGGTTCTCTTTGTTTTCAAGAACACATCTGTAAGACATGCATCACTAGTCACATTAAATACTAAGCACAGCTTCGAACTGATAATGAAGGAATATCCTTGGGCCATATGTCATTATGCTACAAAATGTATATGTTAAAAGTTAGAGTTCAAGTACAAGTTAGTGTTTGCATTCCACTTGGCTGCTTGATTGCCCAGACCACCTAGAACCAAGTTACAGGCACATGTCATAGTGTTAGGATTTAGCAGAGGCTGATTGTTTTGAACACAGGAAAAGTAATGCAGTCTAATGTGTATAAGATATGCATTTCCCATATGTTATATGGGAAATGACAAGGCAGCTAAAAATCGTAGAGGTATGACACTCTGACAAGCAGACACATTTGCACTCTGTATGCAATCCTCAAACTGTTTAAAATAACAGAAATGCAATACCTTTTTTTTTGCAGGGAAATTTGTTAATGCGACTGCTGGGTGTGTCAAGATTTGCGAGTGTATGATCTGTTATTTTCACTGCCTTGCCTTCTAGATGCTTGTGTCAGAGTGGCCACCAAGATGTACTGGCTGTAGTGTGCACCATCTTCTCACAGCTTTAGTGCTGTGAAGCACTACCACCATATATTTTCTTTCTGGTCTGACATAGGTCACAGGTGTGAAAACGCAATTTAAATTCTTATCAGAATGTTATGCATGCTGTTAGAAATTAGAGAAATACCTTGAAATAGCAATGTTCAGGGTATCTGCTGATGATTTCGATGAACTGGTTACGCTCATGCCATTTCTTCCACATGAACTCTAATAATCACCAATTAGCAGAATATTAGTCTGTCTTAGAGTTCTCCAGGTATCACCTAAGAAAATGTAGTATCTCCTTCTCTCCTTTAGTGCCATGGGACATGAGTGTTGCCTTCAATAAGTGACAAGATGGTAGAACGAGAAGTTGCTTATTGTAACCCCACTGGAATCAATTTTTAAAACTGAGGGATGAGCCTTACTTGCAATTTCTTTAGCTTTAAGTGTTCTGGAAGAAAAGAGGAAATAAATATTGTGTTAAAGATTCATTATAAAATATTTGGTTATAGTTCGTAATGCTTTTGATGAGGTTAGTAGCTGATTCTCAGTCGATAGGTGAAAGTAACTGAAATGGTTTGAATTTTAAAATAATAGCTTTTTCTAATTCATGGAACCTCTTATACTTCTCCAAAATGTGTTCCATCTTTCATTTTATCTATGACAGTATTCAGTGTTAATCTAAACTAATTTCACCAAAGAAATGCTCTGCAAGCAGCTTTCTTCTCCAACTTCCCACAGGCATGTTGAGGTTGCAGTCATCCGTATCAGATGACAGCTTCTGCATTAGGTTCCTTTGTCTTTGATTGAAAAGTAGCAGAGCCCTTGGATTGCAATGGACTTGGTAAGTGGAATCCTGTCAGAAGGAATATTCTTTCTGGCAGCAGATATCTGAAGTAAGTCCAGTATGAGCTTAGACCAATTTTCTGGCATTCTTGAGCACAGTACCAGAAAATTAAATTATTTTTCTCTCCTCTGCAACTCCTAAGTCTTGCATTCCACCCTGCTTTGTAAAGGAATAAACTAGTATAAAGTAGTTTGATGTTTTTACTGCTCTGGAGTTGTTTTTGTGGAATTTGGTTTCTACAGCACCCTTTCCACTCTAACAATGCTTACATAGCACAATTCAAAAAAAAAATCCTAGTAAAATAGCATGGCACAGTCACAAGAATTAAATGTTCCTCTAACTTGTTCAGCATATCTTCTACAGCATTTATTTTACCTCTTTTCTTAATGTCTGAGTGGAATAAAGTGCTAGATATTTAGTGGCAGAAGAATATGAATCTTGGTCAGGAGCTTGCTGCTGCAGGACTACACTATAAAGAAGTGTGTCTGGCACTGAGTAGCAAATGCAGTCATGCTAGGTTCCTTCACAGACCAAAAAGGAAGGGGAAAATGAGTGTTACACCCCTTTTCTTTTCCCACAGATGATGGAGTTGTTATTCCTTGAGTGTTATTCCTTGTTAGTGTTTGGATGCTGTAAGAAGGGAAAACGCATTAAATTCTGTTTAGAACATGATTCACGAAAAGCCATAAATTTCAAATACAAAATCTGCATCAGATTTCCAAGTATATATAATCTATGACTGGCTGCAGCCCCAAAATCAGACACTGTTGTTTTTTTTTTTTTTTTTTTTTGTCTCTGTTTTCTAATTACCTGCAGAAATTGTAGATGCAAAACTTGCTTTTGAACAATCCAGCAGTTAAATGAGCAAAGCATGCCATTAGTCAGCCACACTCTCATTTGTCTGTGGGAGCTTCACATGACTACTATTTATCACTATGTCATGCATCAACAGCAATTCTAACCCATTGTTCATCAAATGCCTTTAAATAGAAAAGGTCCTGTTTTCCTTCTCTTGGCAGTGTTTTAGAGAGACGTCAGGTCTGCTGAAATGATGCTCTCTAAGATTTAGAGAAGATGTCATTAAAGCTGTAAAGCTCATGGAGTTTCCAAGTACAGACATGTATTTTTGCAGAGTACTCATAAATCAAGATTTTTTTTTTTTGTACGCCAAATGAGATTCTCTCCTGGTTAATTTCCATAGACATCATTTGTCTGAGCTACATCTCCACGCTACTCCGCAAAGTTTTCCCAAAATCATAGAATCACAGAATCATAGAATAGTTCCTTAGTGTCATGGGTTCAGCAGTAGCAGTCATTTTTCTCCTTCTTGGTAGCTGGTTCAGCACTGTGTTTTTGACTTTCGGCCTGAGAACAGTGCTGATAACACCAATGTTTTTAGTTATGGCTTAGTGATGTT
>JANRGW010045917.1:0-20899 GCA_024733675.1 Psilopsiagon aymara | reverse complement strand
ACCTTAGTTACTAAACTGTTCTTATCTCAACCTGTGGGAGTTGCATTCTTTTGATTCTCCATGTAGCAAACTGAGTGGCTGATTTACGGCCTAAACCACGACACTTAGAAAAGATCCTTTTCCTGTTCCTAGTTCCATAGAAAAGATCCTTTTCATGTTCAGGCTGCCAGCCTGGAAGCTCACTCTGGGCTTTAACAGTTAAGCTGATACTTCCACCTGACACCTCAGCAGCAGCAACAAATGTTTTCTGGGCACTTTGTAAGCTGACCTACCATTGTGTAACTGCACTTCCAAGCATGCATGCTATTACAACTTTGATTTGAAGACAACGATGTTTCACTGGTATAGATGAAGGCCAGATCTGCCTTCCACACTTATCCTTCCTGATGATGATGATGTGGAAAACATAAAAAAAAAAAAAAAAAAAAAAAAGGCATTTAGATTGCCCAGGGCCATGACATTTTTCAGATGGACATTCATGAAGCTATTTGAGGCACAATGACTATAAAAGTACCCAAGTGCCATCATTAAAAAGCCTTACTGTTTTTCAGCAAAGGAGCTTGATATAAGTACTCTGCCTGCAAGTCTAGTGGGTGATCCCTGCTTTTCGAACAAAATAATACTGTGCTCTCACCTTGTGCTTTCCATCTCTGTGGTAACTGACAGGGTAGGAAAAAACTAATTATCTAGATAACAGCGAACCAGGTGAAATGGGTGGAATAATGGTCACTTGTTTGCAAGCAGGCGAAAATTCTGTGCTAAGCAGACATCAAGGATAAACTGACTAAGATGATAGGTGAGGAGGGAGGCCTCTATGTCTGTTGCTTTGGTCTCTGGCACATCTGTATAAACTTTTACTCTGAAGCGTTTCCAATCAAGTTTTTGATAAATCTGAGTATATCCCTTGAGTTCCTGATATAGTTTTCTTGAAAGGTTAAGGCCAAATTCTGGAAAGCAGTTCAGGAAACACAGAATCATAGAATCATAGAATGGTTAGGGCTGGAAAAGACCTTAAGATCATCTAGTTCCAACCCCCCTGCCATGGGCAGGGACACCTCACACTAAACCATGCCACCTAAGGTTCTGTCCAACCTGGCCTTGAACACCACCAGGGATGGAGCATTCACAACTTCCCTGGGCAACCCACTCCAGTGCCACACCACCCTAACAGCAAAGAATTTCTTCCTTATACCCAATCTAAACTTCCCTTGTTTAAGTTTTAACCTGTTACCCCTTGTCCTATCACTAAAGTCCCTAATGAAGAGTCCCTCCGCAGCATCCTGATAGGCCCCCTTCAGATATTGGAAGGCTGCTACGAAGTCAGATGAGAACATCTGAGTGATTTTTTCACAAAAAAGCTGCCTCAAGTGATAATCCCCCATGACTTTAAAAATGTCTCATAAATCCAAGGATTTCTGCAGTGCTCTTGTTATTCACCTGGTGCTGCTACTTTTTGAACTCTCGCTGCTCCTCCTTACACAAGGGTACAAAGGCTGCCAGGAGGAGGGAGAGAAGTGTGCCGAAGGAGGATGCCAGTAAAAATGGCAAGCATGTATTTTTAGTTGCTGAGAAAAAAAATATAGATGTTTATATTTTTGCGCCTTTCTTTAGTGATATAGAGAAATGATACATTAGCGTCCAATAAAGAAGGAAGTGATGTGCAATACAAAGAAATGCAAGTGTGAGGAAAGGAGAAGCAGACTGTCTGGTTAAGAGTGATGCGACGAGAGCCCTAAAAGTGGTCACTCTTATTTACTGCTCATGTTTGTGACTGACAGTCAAGGTTATCTCAGCAGCTATTTGGATTTTCAGGTGAACATAGATTCAAGTAGAATTGCTGTTTACTGAGAGTCTGACAGGTTTCAAGGATAAGCTACAAAGTGCCACCGATGAAGCCAAATGACAGGGAGACCACAATTTCCTTGTCTTTAATATTTTTCTAATGCATCATGATCTGCAAAGTAATATTGATGCCACAGTAGCTCCTAAAATAGATGTCATAATGTTCATTAGATGCTTCACATCTGGATATCACAACCAGCAACTGTCATAAGAAGGGGGAGGAATGTCATTTTAATCTTTTCTGGGTTTTCTTGATTAGATATCTCAGACTTTATAAGCATTTATTTAATTCAAATTAGCATTTAACAGTCAAATGCCCTCAATGGTGAAAAATAACCCTAGAGGCAGCATAGAAATTAATAGTTATTCTGTGACAGATCTTCTCTCTGACAAGGATTTAAATATTGAAATTCTAATCTATTTATTATGCAGGAAGATGACATTTTATCCCTCCAACCATTTGACAGGAAGACACTATAATTATGCCTTTCCCCAGGTTCCCATTTTTCCTCCTGTACCTTTGTGTGAGATTATAAAAGTTCAAACTCCCGTTACCAAACAGCTTTGTCCTTACAGCAGCACATTTGCAGTAATCAATGCAAATGCAGTGACTGGCTCTTTCTAGATCATTTCTTCAAACTGAAATTTCTCTGCCTTCACAGGCTGTTACAGGGATGACAGATGGCAATGTGTTTGTTAGACAAAGTGGAGGTGACTTTAATGTACTCTCTGTACATCTCTGTGCTTGCTCTGTTATTAAGCTCTGTTTTGTTCTGAGAGTGAGCAGAAAAGGCAGCCACTGTATCAGAACATTATCCTGCAAAAGAAGAGTTGCAGAAATATTACATGTATTTGTGATTTGTTTGAGTAATTGTCTCTAGGAAAACTACTATTACTATATTGCAGACAGAAACTGAGGACAAGGAAACACAACTAGAGCAAACTTCTGGCAATTACACTGTATATGCAGCCCTTCATGTATGCTGTATAATACCTTGAAGATTTTTGATAATGCTGTTAGTGGCTTATAATATGAGCAGTGTGTTGTATGCTCACTCAGAAAGGGTTGCATAACCATGTCAGTCCCTAGAGACAGCTAACTGCAAACCACATCTAATGTTCTGACATTAGCTTGCAATGCCAGTCTCTTACATCAGCTTGGTACACTGCAGTTGTCATGCACAACTTACTAACATTTCTGAAAACAAAACTAAGAGACAAGTAAGAATTTGTAAGAAGGCTGGAAAGAAATGGCTGGACTTTAAAAAATGTGAATTTTGGAGGGTTACCAGAAAAGTGCAGCAAAAGTGCATGGATGCAGGTCTAGCTTTCCAGCTTCCTCCCAGCCCCCAGGCATAGCCTGCTGCAAGTGCTGAGGGTGCTGGCAGGGAGTGAATGCTTTTTAGAAAGGAGGGTTAGCCCTTTGCTTCCATAGGAGAGGGGGGATCATGGTTCACCTCTGGTTTCCCTGCTTTCCCACAGTGTTCCTGCAGAAACAGTGGGCAAATGGTGTTCCTTCCCTAGCACTCTTAAATTAGAACCAGTCACCCCCTCATTCATCAGCTGGGGTAGTACCTGCACCCACTCTGCTAATGTGCTCTCATTAACAGCAAAGGCAGACCAAAGAAGATGAATGGTGCTTTGGGTGAAGGTTGCACAGGCAAGGTAGCCCACAGTGTGAGAGCCAGGCACTTTTCCAGATGAGCCTTGACTTTTTGTTTAAAAATGCACATAGTCACAGCACCCACCTTCTAGCCTGGGGGTCTAAACTTGAGGTGTCTTACAGCATAAAGTGATAGGACCTCCTCTCAGATGACCCAGAAAGCATTTGTAGTCCTCCTGCTTACAGCCTGGAATGGCAGAAATAGATTTCTTAAGCTTCTTTCGTCAGGGAATTACATTTCAGTGGTCACTCAGGATCTTCTGGTGACCTTCATAGCTTGGGCTTGTCTTCCAGGGCCATTGGTGCATCATGCATTCCAGGCCAGTTTTGATCTAAAATAAAGTTTTCCTTTACTCTTTTCTCCCCCATCTACAAGAAGGATGCAAAGGAGATTCCAGGAAATTACAGGCCAATCAGTCTTAGGTCCCTGGGAAGATTGGAGCAAATCTTCCTGTGGACAATTACAAGTCAAATGAAGCACATGACTGGGGAAGGCCAGCATGGATTCACCAGGGACAAAACATTCTTGACAAATCTGCTTGCCTCCTATGACAAAGTAACCCTCTCAGTTGATGCAGGGTGAGAGGTGGACATTGCCTACTTAGATTTCTCCAAGATTTTCAATACCATTTCAGCCTCCACCTAGAGAAACTGATGCATTACAGTCTAGACAAGTGGTCTGTGCACGCAGAGGTTGATGGCCAGTAACTTCCAGTTGGCAACCTGTCACAAGTGGGGTCCTCCAAGGATCAATAGTGGGCCCAACACTGTTTGATATCTTAGTCATGACTTAATAAGTGAATTAGAAGATGGGATCAAGCATACTGTGACTAAGTTTGCCAGTGATACCCAACTAAGCGGGGAAATGGACACTTCAGAAATGCCTACTTTTTTTTTTTTTTTTTTTTCAGGAAAAAAAGTCACATTGTTGTTTAAAAGAGTCAGCTCTGCTTTCCTTACAAACTCCTAATAAATTATGAGTAATAACAATTCCTTTTGTTAATAACAAATAGGAATATGCAAATATGGAATAAAACTGAATCTGCAAAGGACAGGAGTTCTGTGCTACAAGTTTGTATCTTCAAACGCACAAATGCTTAAAGTTTGTTGATGTGTAGCAAATAATAAAAAATTAAACTATACTGCTCTGACACGAAAGATAAACTGTAATTACAGAGAATACCCTATCACTTAATTCTCTGAGAGCCCTGAAATACACAAAATTACTTGGGGGGTGGGGGAGGAAGTCAAATTACAGTTGACATTTTGAAATGGGTAACATCATGATTCCCTTGTTTTTTTCAACATGCTATTTTATAGCTTCTTAACATTTAGTACCAATAAACTGCAGAACAGAGTACCTCAGAAATGTATCATTGGTGTCCATATATTCTGCAACTGCCTAGAATTATTTTGTTGTGTGTATCCATCCTTTCTTTAATCTCTTTTATCTACTAAAACCAAACATACATACTCTGGAACAACAGAAAATCTTAAAAAAAGCACTATAGATGAACACATCTGAGTAGCTCTAATTCAGGAGCCTACAGTGATATGATGGGCACTGATTACTCAAGACAAGTTATTTGCGAATAAGTGTGTTCCGGCTGGAAATTAATAATCTAATTCCAAGTCTGAGACTTTGCAAATGACTCTGCTGCCCATGACAACGTCTTTTTTTTTTTTTTTTTTTTTAGTTTTTTTTTAAATAGGTTGCAAATATGAGAGTTCTGTTGATTGGACTTTTCTCAATGCTACAATTGTGTACACACTTTTTTCCTATTAGTGAAATAGAGCAGAAGCACTGATTCATGTTGTTTTAAACAGGCATGCATATATATGATGGGTAAGACCATTATTTATGCTTCTAGAACTGTCAAAAATGTGTGAGTGGATAAAAGGAGAAAACTACACATACTGCAAATACTCATTTGACTTAATATCTCTTCTTTTCTAAGGCATTTTCTTTAAGCGAATTAAAACAAACCTTAAGCCTTATTTAGATAGAGGCATAGGGGCTTTTCTCAGCCATTATGATTCTTTTAAAGTAATATTTTAGGCAAATGATTTTATTTTTGTATAATAAATGTGGAATATGGAATGCACTGAAAACAACAACAGCTGTACATGAAATCTTATGCAATTGTAAGTTTATGAGAGTGGAAGATTTCTAGGACTTCTGAGGACCATTTTGGGAGAATTAATTTAATTTTTCATAATTGGGAGAAATATTTTAATATTTCCATAATATTCCAGAAGCATCTCCTTGATTTAAAAGCATAGAAACTATTTCTTTACATAGCTTAACATTTGATCCCTGGTTAACATTAGTAGCAACTGAGTTCCAAAGCATATCATTTTAAATCTTCTGCTAAGTACTAAAATAAGAGATTTTTAAAGCCATTTAAAAAAAAAAAAAAAAGTAGTCAGAAACTCCTCTGGGCTAAAACTGTATTAACTTTCTTTTAAATTCAGGTAAATACTAAAGAAAAGAACCATATAGAGACAAAACCTATTTCTGTATTTGAAACCTAATAAGCTAACTTGGGCTATGTCACTGGAGACCCTGGTGGCAAATATCTCAGAAAACACAGTGAGTTAGTAAATTTTTTAACTTTTCATTTTGACTGCAGTTGTCTCCAATTTGTTTGCTCAGGTATGGCTAAGGGATTCAACCATGAGTTGAAACAAGCTGAAATAACTTTAAAAGAATTCTAATTAAGTTAAAAGACACCAAATATCTATCAATATTTGATCAAGAATGAGACTGCTCTTCAGTTAATAGGAAGAATGTTCATTTTAGAATTATGATATTTTCTTATGATTATGGCTGCATTTAACCAGGTTTCCAGGTTTCCAGTTATGTTTGTTATCACAGTTTATGGAGTGTTCACCTACTGTGCAGATTATTTGGGTATGAAAGTCAGCAAATAATGTGTAGTAAAAAAGTTATTAATAGTTTGCTTTATTTGCAAATCAGAAAATTAACGCTATGTAGGCCGCCACTCTGCATGTTTGCGTGACTGTGTATGTGACATCTACCACACCCCTCTTTTGCACATTTCTGTCAGAGGTAGATTTCTTCTACAAAACTTCTGCCATAAAAGCTTCTCATGCCACAGACCAGTCAAACTAAGAATAAACATTGCTTTGAACATACTGCTAGAAGAGAGGGAAAAAAATTGTTCTTGTTGGTCAAGTCAGCACCAAAGATTTAGTGCAGTGCAGAAACATGTTTTCTCCAAGCTTCAGATAAGTGTCATTTGTGAGACTACTTTTTTAACTTTTTTAAGCCTGCAGTTATATTTATGTGTGTATTACTACTATGAAACCCTGAGAACAGAACCTGTGCTTCCTAAGTTACGAAATGAATCTTTTTTGAAGGAAAAAAGGTCTGTGCTAGGATTTTTACTTATTTTTGTATGCAATGTCTGGCATAAACTCATTACCACATTCCTGCTGTTGAGAAGAGAATTCTGTACTACAGGAGGTATTATACGCATATTGATTAATAAAAAGAGTTAAATCAGAAATTTCTGCATTGAGCCTGTGCCTAATTCCTCCATATGAGAACAGCAGAGCCCTGGCACTCACTTTTCTTACTAGGTACCGCTTTAGGAAAACCTGTAGGCAGTAAGCCATGTGGGTCAGGAAATGCTATCTTGTCTGCTGGACACTTTGACTCAGATTCATTTCTGACTCTAGGCAACTGGCAAATTAGTTTATTTTCTTGTGGACCTTTTCTCTCTTGTGTGAGGATATTATTCTTATCTGATACCTCTCAGTTCAATTTGCCTAAGGTTAGAGAAAACCATCTGCTTTCATGGCTGTTTAAACAAACAAATAATTTCATTCACTCCATAGCAAAATTTTGTTCTTTTTATATTATGCACATACAAATTTTTGGGACCTAACAGTTGCAACCACATTCCTTCACTGCTCAAATATGTCTTGAAAACTTGGCACTCAGATGACTATAATTTTTTTCTGCAGTCGCTTTATCGTTGGTGGAATTATCAGGATCTCTTTCCCCACTGCATGCGCCTTATATTTATAGCCACTTAACCTTTTCAGCCCACAAAGGAAATGCAATCACCTCTGCAGTGCAATGTTAAATTTGCTTAGTAGCTTACAATAGGAAATATAAATAGCACATTATAGCAGAAGCTGTAATGAAAGCATCATATGCACACAATAAAAACATTGAAACAATAATATTTTTATTTTCCTGTAAACTTTTTTATTATTATTATTTGTTAGTGCAAAGAAATGTACTGGATTTGCATGGCAAGGTTTTGGTAGCTGAAGAGGCTACAGGGGTTGCTTCTGTGAGAAACTGCCAAAAGCTGCTACCATGTCCAGTTGAGCAAATGCCAGTCAGCTCCAAGATGGACCCACCAGTGCCAAGGCCAAGTACATCAGTGATGGTGTGAGCAGCTATGGGATAATGTATTTTAAGAGGTGTGAAAGTTACCCTGCAAAAGCAACTGCAGCCAGAGAGAGGAGTGAGAATATGCGAGAGAAACAGCTCTGCAGACAACAAGGTTAGTGCAGAATGAGGGGATGAGGTGCTTCAAGCTCTGGAACAGAGATTCTCCTGCAGCCTGTGAGGAACACTATAGTGAAGTAGGCTGTACCCTTGCAACCTGTTTCATGGGTTTTGGTTTTGGTTTGTGGGGTTTTTTTCGGTTTAGTTTGGTTTTCAGCTTGGCTTCTTGATTAATTTTAACTTACAATAATAAGGATTCTCTGTCACAGAATCATAGAATAGTTAGGGTTGGAAAGGACATTAAGATCATCTAGTTCCAACCTCCCTGCCACAGGCAGGAACACCTCCCACTATACTGTATCACCCAAGGCTATGTCTAACCTGGTCTTGAACACTGCCAGTGACGGAGCATTCACGACCTCCCTGGGCAACCCATTCCAGTGCCTCACCACCCTTACACTGAAGAATTTCTTCCTCATATCCTATCTAAACTTCCCATGTTTAAGTTTGAACCCGTTACCCCTTGTCCTATCACTACAGTCCCTAATGAAGAGTCCCTCCCCAGCATCCCTATAGGCCCCCTTCAGACACTGGAAGGCTGCTATGAGGTCTCCACGCAGCCTTCTCTTCTCCAGGCTGAAAAGCCCCAACTTTCTCATCCTATCTTCATACGGGAGGTGCTCCAGACCCCTCATCATCCTCATGGCCCTCCTCTGCACTTGTTCCAAAAGTTCCATGTCCTTTTTATGTTGAGGACACCAGAACCATGAAAAATACTCCAAGTGAGATCTCACAAGAGCAAAGGAGAGGGGCAGGATCAACTCCCTCGACCTGCTGGTCACGCCCCTTTTGATGCAGCCCAGGATGGCTTTCTGGGCTGAGAGTGCACACTGCCGGCTCATGTTCATTTTTCCATTGACCAACATCCCCAAGTCCTTCTCCCCAGGGCTGCTCTCAATCTCTTCTCTGCCCAACCTGGGGCTGTGCCTGGGATTTCTCCCACCCAGGTGCAGGACCTTGCACTTGGCATGGTTAAACTTCATCAGGTTGGCATCAGCCCACCTCACAAGCATGTCAGGGTTCCTCTGGATGGCACTACTTTCCTCCAGCTTATTGACCAAACCACCCAGCTTGGTGTCATTGGCAAACTTGCTGAGGGTGCATCCAATCCCACTGTCCATGTCACCCACAAAGATGTTGAACAAGACCGGTCCCAACACTGATCCCTGGGGGACCCCACTTGTTACTGGCCTCCACCTGGACATTGAGCCACTGACCACAGCCCTTTGCATGAGGCCATCCAGCCAGTTCTTTATCCTCTGAGTGGTCCACCTATCAAATTGATGTCTCTCCAATTTAAAGACAAGGATGTCGTGTGGGACAGTGTCAAACGCTTTGCCCAGCTCCAGGGATATGACATCAACTGCTCTACCCCTGTCCATCAGTTCCATAGCCCCATCATAGAAGGCCACCAAATTGGTCTGGCAGGATTTCCCCTTTAGTGAATCCATGATCGCTGTCACCAAGCACCTTGCTGTTTTTCATGCGCCTCAGCATGTCTTTCAGGAGAATCCGCTTCAAGATTTTGTAAGGCACAGAGGTGAGACTGACTGGTCTGCAGTTCCCCGGCTCATCCATTTTCCTTCTTGAAAATGGGGGTTAAATTTCTCTTTTTCCAATCGTCAGGAACTTCACCTGACTGCCATGATTTTTCCAATATTATGGAAAGTGGCTTGGCAACTTCATTTGCCAGCTTCTTTAGGACCTGCTCATGGATTTCATCAGGTCCCATTCACTTGTGTATACATGAAGGTTCTTAAGATGGTCTCAAACCAGGTCTTCTCTTGCAGTGGGCCTAGGGTCTTCATTCTCACTGTCCCTGTATTTGCCTTCCAAGACTTGGGTGGTGTGGTCAGAGCATTTGCAGGTAAAGACTGAGGCAAAGAAGTCATGAAGAACCTCAGCCTTCTCCAAATTCGGGGTAGCCAGCTCTCCTGATAGCTTCTGAAGAAGGTCCACATTGTCCCTAGCCTTTCTTTTATTTGCAATGTAGTTATAGAATCCCTTCCTGCTGTTCTTAACATCCCTAGCCAAGTTTAATTCTAAATGCTCCTTAGCCTTCCTAACCTGGTCCCTAGCTTCCCAGACAACATCCCTGTATCCTTTCCAGGATGCATGTCCTTGCTTCCACCTTTTAAAAACCTCCTTTTTTCTTTGAATTTTCCTCGGCAGCTCCTTATCCATCCAAGGAGGTCTCCTGGCCCTCCTACAGCACTTCCTTCTAGTTGGGATGCATCACTCCTGAGCATGCAGCAGGTGGTCCTTGAATATCAACCAACAGCCTTGGGCCCCCCTTGCCCTCTAGGGCTTTATCCAATGGAACCTTACCAAGCAGGTTCCTGAAGAGGTCAAAATCTGCTCTCTTGAAGTCCAGGGCAGTGAGCTTGCTGCACGCTATTCTCACTGTCCTGAGGATCTCGAATTCGATCATCTAGTGATCGCTGCAATGAAGGCTGCCCTGGAACATCACATTTCCAACCAGCCCTTCCCTGCTGGTGAGCACGAGGTCAAGCATGGCACCTCTCCTTGTTGGATCCTCTATTACTTGCAGAAGAAAGCTGTCTTCCACACATTGGAAGAACTTCCTGGATTTCTTGTGCCAGGCCATACCATTCCTCCAACAGATATCAGGGTGGTTGAAGCCCCCCATGAGAACAAGAGCCTGTGAGCGTGAGCCTGTTCCTATCTGTTTATAGAGTGCTCCATCCACTGAGTCCTTTTGATCAGGTGATCTGTTACAGAGCCCCACAATAATGTCTCCCATCGCTGTTCTCCCTTTAACCCTGACCCACAAAGTCTCTGTCAACTGCTCACCTGTCCCCAGACAGAGTTCCATACTCTCCAGCTTATCCCTAACATAAATAGCAACTCACCCTCCCTGCCTACCGGGCCTGTCTTTCCTAAAGAACCTGCAACCTTCTATTCCAACACACCAGTCATAGGAGCCATCCCACCATGTTTCTGTGATGCCTATGATATCATACCCTCGTAGATGTGCACACATCTCTAGTTCCTCTTGTTTGTTCCCCATGCTACTGGCATTTGTATAAAGGCATCTGAACCGAGCTCCAGTTGAAGCCAGCTCACCGGCTGGAGTAGATGAAATATCGCAGCCTTTCTCTGAATGCTTACTGTAGGTGCTGGCAAGTGACTGGGTGGGTTGGGATGGAACTATGCCCCCTCCCTCACCACATCTAGTTTAAAGCATCCTTGACCAGTCTGGCAAGCCTCCTATCAAATCCACTCTTCCCTTTTTCAGACCACCTCCACCAGCCCCCAGTACTCCTGGCCTACATAATTGAGCCTCACGTTCTAGGTACCCAAACCCCTGACTATAGCACCACCCTTCTAACCATTTATTAACAGTCTTTTTCCTCTATAAAAATAGAAGATTTGTTTTCACTTATGCAGTGATTGTCCTTTATAGAAATAGCCAATTGAAAAGACCTGTCTGCCTAAAGAGCTTTTATGAATGTCATGATGCTGTAAGAGGAATGCCACCATATAATCTCAGAGAAGTCTTGGAAGATAGATTGCCTGAAAATTTGCTCTACTCTGTGTTTTGAACTTTTACAGAGGTACACTCTAGCTTTAAATTAATAAAATGCTATTTCTGGAATAAGATTGCACCTGATAGCACAATAGAATCCAACTGTGACTTATTTTTGGGGTTTTTTAACTGCCAATAAATAGAAGTGAAGCATTGACAGGAAAAAAGTTACATAGATCCACATCAGATTGCTTTCAGCCCCCATTTCTCTCTGTTTTCTCCCTTCCAGCTCAGATACCCCAGCCATCACCCAACGTTTATCCCCTATTTCTTTTTTTTCTGCTTAAGAAAGATGAAGGGAGGAAGTGCATATTTTCATTTTCCATCCAGAGGTAGAGAGCTTACATGAAGGGAGGCTGGAAATAAGAGGCTATCCCATTAACATTTGGACCACTTGCCCAGACGACATTGCTACAGCATGACTTAATTGTCAGAAAAGCAAGAAAAACTGAAAACACCATTAAAGCTATGGTCAGGAGTTCTCACTAGTTTTCCTAAGCCACATTTTCACTCTGAATATAGGGCAGGTTTCATGTTTTTAATGAAACAGAAAGCCAAACCACTAATTAAAAAATACATTATTTTGAAAAACCATTCCCTTTGTTTCAGCTCAACACTGGAAGGAAGCATTGCTTTGCTAATGTTGCTTTCAGCTTAATACTTCTTTTAAATTAAATACTTCTGTGAGTACTTTCCTATGCTATAATAGTAATTTTTCAAGTTAACACATTTCAAAAAACATTTAATGGTAACGACCAAGAAATACCATCAGCCAATATATGTTGAGTGATTTTTTCCTTCAGTTTTTCTTTTTTTTTTTTTTTTTTTTTCTGAAAAATAAATACCAGATGGTAGCTTTGTGCATGTAACCCACACTTAAACTTTCATGTTCAAGAACAAAATTTTCTATCTGAACATATGAATATCTATATATGTACTTCATTGTTTCTGCCTGAGCATTTAGTTGCTTTTGGATACTGCTGCCAAGATGGAGGACTCCAGTATCCAGACCACAAGACTCTACTCAGTGAGGCTGGATGTTGCCACTTCCCCTGCATCATACTTGCTGTTTGAACTTTGATGAGTCATCTAATCATACCTCTCTACAAAGTACAAAAAAGCAAAAGAGCAGTCAGTCATCAGCTGGTCATTTTTATTTTTTATTTTTTATTTTTTTTGATACTCCACTTGAAAACTGGCAAGATATTAACCTTCTTTGCTGAGATCTTTTTTTTGTCATGAAGATACCCCTGAAGGATGGAATATCTTCATTAGCTTAGGGTTGTGTCATTCCTCTTTGAAGCTTTTGAAATCTTTGATATAAACATATGAATATATGTAAAAGGAAGAAAAAATAAATGAGTGTACATACAAAAGAGTATCCCTAAACCTTATTTTCATGGCTCAAAAGGCAATTCAAACCTCCTCTTCTCCCATGCTGAGTTCTTAAAGTGATTCTTCATGTAATTTCAGTATAAGAATATTCTGTGGAGGGAGAAGAAAGATTTAAAATAAGAATATTTTCACAATAAATGTAGTGTATCCATAATTAAATTGAGTTTGGAAATTAAAAGACCAGCCAGTGGAAAGGTCTATAGCAACTGTCAGCGGAGTCTCTTGGGGTGGTTTAGAGGATCCATTATTGAAGACCAGGCATGGTCTGTTTAATTCTATTAGAATAAAGGAAATGAGTAAGAGTGGCTTTAGGGGGATGTTAATACATCAAGTAAAAGTGAAGGAAAATACTACTATTCTTAACAATGGTCTGTTATTCTTGAATATGATAAGTGATAGATGTCTGATTCTTTCAATCTAATCATTGAAAGAGCTAGGGATTCAGTCTTTAGGTCAAATCTAAAACATACCAGTAAAAGTTCTGCAGTTGAAAAGAATAAAAAGTTTGTGTTGAATAGCAGAGTCAATTCAGTTTATTCTTCCCTTTATCTTAAAGAAGGTTTGGTACAAAGACTTCTTGATTACACTGGGAATATGGACTAAGTCAAAGTGAATATTTAGTGAAAGCAATTGAAGTGCAGAGCTGTGGCTCTTTGATGTAGAAGTGGCTTGGCAATTCAAATTAGAGGTATTGAAAGGTTTGGGGTAAGCGTACCTTTCTGTCTAAACCCACTAATCACTAACTCACCTCTATGAATTGCTCCAGATGGCTAATCATCTCAGTTCTCTTTTTTGTCAAGAGGATAAAAAAGAAGTTTTAGAGGGCAGCTGATACCATCCTCTGAGAGGATATGAATATCACGCAGCTGATTTGAAAACCTTCCAAGTGTCCTGAGTCCCAGCTGCTTCTGCAATGGTCATGGGTGGTTGGGGTGCATAACTGCTCGTTAGATGCTTCCACACTTGATTGTGAAAATGTGCTCTGCATTACATGTATATAAGTTATGTATATTTAATTAGCACATCTTCGAGATTGGTGTGCTTTGCAATTAGAAACTACTTCAAAGTCACTGTGAACTACTTCAGAACCACCTCGTGACAGTATTTTATTGAAGGACTGTTTTAATTCCTTTCTTTCTCTGCTTCTTTAAAACAAGACCCAACACAACTCTAAGGTTTAACTTCTGTAGCATTTCAATGACAGTGCATATTGATTTGCTTTTTCTTGCGCTTTCTTAATGCTTAGCTAATAAATTAACAATAGCAGTATTAAGTAAATTTTCTGCTTTCCATGGTGTTGCATTTTGTGTCTTTTCTACATTTTCTTGTTTTTTTTATAAAAACTATTCTAAAGTCTTGAGAGGAAATTGAACAAGTGTTTAGCAATATAACCTTTCGCATAGAGGCAGAACAGTAAGAAACAGGGCTTTCACAAACAGCAGTAGCAGTGCTGTCTCCTAACAGTATTCACACTATTTAGAGATGAATACTTTTACCAGGGAGCTACTGAAAGCAAGCAGACCAGCTACCCACTTTCAATACTCTATATCAAATTGATGCTTTTAACAAGATTTACTCTGAATATGGGGATTTGCTTATTCAGTTAAAGCTCTGAAAGAAAGGATTGCCACTAATTTGCTTGATTTTAGGCTCACAAAAAAAGCAATTATATTGTGAGCATTATCAGACTGTATCATTGATAGAGAGCATATCTTCTTCCCTAACTACAGATATATAATCCCTGATGCTTCAAAATCTGCCACTCCTCAGCAGAGAGATAATTTCAGGGAAAAAGAAAAAAAATATGGTTAATACAGAAGCTGAGCTGTCTTCAGGCAACACTGAAGGAGGGGAAGTAGCCTGCTATTCAAAAGCATACTGGAGGACTGGAACAACTCTGCTCCCAAACCTAGTCCATCAGTTTCAGAACTGCCTTGCAACAACACAGTCTTTCAGCTTTTGGTCAGATCTGTCACCAACCCGCTCACTGTACTGACAGGCTACCTTTATGTGAAATGGGAGAAAAGACTTTACTGTTTCTCGCCAGAAATGAAGCTTCCAAGAATGATAGCTCTAGCACAAATTTGTATGCCAGAAAAACACACCTGTTTCTAGCTGCAGGAGAACTGACGGAAGAAGTCCCAAGCAGTAGGAGGCTGTGCCTGTAAGTCACTTTAATGTAGACCCCAGAGAGGATGGCATTCATTTTAATTAAAAAGATCAATTATTGTTACTACTTATGTTACTGTAATTAGGTAGATTTTAGTAACAAGGAGATAGGCATTTTATAAACAGATATATTTGTATATATGGACATGTTTGTGTGTATTTTTAATTACTATTTAAGTCTTGACAAACGCTGAAATGAAGAAAAGGATTGCCTGGTTTAAGGTTGGCTACAGAGTTAATCTTGAAGTGATAAAGAAACCACAGCCATGACTGCCTCTCATGCATGTGTGGGCATGGGAAGGATTGTCAGCAAGCTCACTGCAGCAGTCCTTCAAAATCTCACAGCACAACCTCTCTTTTTCTTGTCTGGGTTACACAAAGGACTAGAAGTAATTTGCTTCTGCTAAGGTCACACTGATCTGTGACTGCAGATGGGGGAGGAAGCCTATATTTGAGTGAACCATCCTTCCCTAATAAAAATCATTACACTTTTGATGAAATCATCTCAGCTGCTCTCTTCTTCAAGAAACAAAATGAACTAATTGGCTTCAATCCGAGCTTTGAAATGCATTGAGATTTTTAAGAAGAAGAAAGACTGGGCTATTGAACTCTTCACACTTTCCAGGACTGACTTTTAGCTAATGTAGATCAGAGCAGTCCCGTTGTCAGAACTATGCCAATTTACCCGGACTCATGGTACTTTCACTTTGTTGTTTTATGTCTATTTTTGGCAGCTGGATTTGATTTCCTATTGTTGTAAGCATCTCTGGAGCCACATCGTTTATTCCTTCCCCAGCCTTACTGAAATACCACCCACAGTTACACACCGTACAAAGGAGCGTTTTGAATGTCCGTCACCCTTTTCCAACAGCGCGATCCGGCTACATTCAAGAGGCTATGTGGGCTCCCTCTGGTGGCTAATTAACACCTCAGAGCCGCTTCTCCAGAGAACCTGTTACAGTGAATGAAGACATAACTTTGGTAGAGAAAGATGGGGACACTCTAATTAATTTTCATCTGCAGTTTTTTTGATCATAAGAACAAGGGAAGAAATGAACACAAAAACGAGTCTAGGTATTCCTTGAAGCCTGCAGGCAGGTAGATTTCATTCCTTTGTGCTTAGATTTAACCTAACATCGGCTAATGTGGGGAAAACTGCTCAGAAGCTGGCAGAGTAACTTATTAAGGAAAAATTCTGGATGAAGGACTCCAGCTGTGCAATCAGACTTAGCTATCTAGCAGGGCCTTCTAGAAGAAGCTCAAAAGAAGCAGGATGTTGCACTGAACTTGAGTATAAAAATATATTATCTCATTGAAATTAGCACTGTCTCTCCATGATCAAAGGCTTGCTTCAAGGAGTGGGATTTATTCCAAAATCTATCCAGATGCTCCATTCTAGCCTTCCAGTTTCTGCAGAGACAACAGCAAAACACACATGGTATGAGACAGACAATGGCATAAACATATCAGTACCTTTTATTTGGCTACAGCAGCTAATGATATTTCTTCATCCCAGCCCTTGAACCTGATGTGCAGTTACAGGACCATGACACTAATTCAGTCATTTGTACAGTGCTAGCAGTTGGGAACCCCTCTTGATGGTCTGGAAGTCCTATTATGATCCTACACTATATCATGTCAAAACAAGAAACACTTTAGAAACTGACAAGATCACGTGCAAATCACGTCTTCCTTTCCCTGTAATCCAAATTCTCTAACTTTCCCTATAATAGTTAATAAGAAAACATTTCAATAATCAGAGGGTTACTCTAGGTTTACCTTGATGTGACCAGGAGAATTTGGCCCTAGAGAGAGCAAGAGAGATTAAATACACGTAGACAAAGATACACAATCACACACATAAAAACATATTACCATTTCTTAAATATTTGGGTATGAAACTAACAGTGTGTAAATACCTTCTGCACATTTAAATACAAGACATACAAATATAAGGATTACCTTGTTGTGACATACTAATTGCTGATTTTTAGCACAGATAAAATGTTCTTAGGGAGAAAAGGAATCAAACAAACAAACAAACAAAAAAACCCCGAAAAACCCAACACATAAGGTCCACACAGCCATTGGCTTGACTAATGCTTTCCTAGCTTTCCACTTATTTTCTTGTTTTTCCACTGACACCAGATTTTCTACCTACCTAATTTTTCCTTCCTCTAACTTAGCAGCTTCTGCTCAGCTCCAGGGCTTAGTGCTCTATTTTTAGAATGGCTATTTTTTTACAGAAACAGGCACTTGAAAGGCCTACTGCTGCATTTCAACATGAAACTTCAGTGGCAGGGTCAGCAGATGAGATGAAGTCTGCAACCTTCAAAGTTGACCTGCAACACAAAAGTACACTGTGGTAATGCAAGAGGTCAGAGTTATACTTGGAAAATCAGAGGCAGGATAGCCAAGAAGCTGGTGACTATATCACACCGAGCTTAGATTCTGATGCTGGCTATGACTAAAGCTTAAGAGCTGCTCTGACTTGAGTCAGATGGCAACAGTTTTCACGTATTTTTGACAGCTGAAGATCAGTAAATGGCAGTGCAGTGAGGACATCTTGTATCTGATCTTGGTATCTTTTACAGGATTATCAAGTCATGCAGTTGAGGGCTTAGTAGTTACCTGTGACTTAGGGCTTCTCCTTGCTATGATTTCACAAGGCCCAGTGCTGTGCTCTCTCCCTTTGTACTGCCTGTTCCTAAAATATGTTACAGTTGCCATTCCTTGGGTTTAGCCAAAGTGTCTGTCTTTACTGCCTGGAGTGGTTGGTATATGAGTGGTTGTCCATGGCGCAGTCTCCCAGTTTCCAGGCGTTCAGATATTTCTGACCTGTGTTACACCTGGGTTGCTCTTAGCAGCCACAAATGACCTAATGTTCATAAATTTGTTACTGTTCTTGTTTTTAATATCCTCATCTGGTTAGCCTTCATCCTACCACATTTCAAAGACTGAATAAAAGCCTCACCTTAGCTGTGCTTTTCAGAAATGTACTTTCTTTGGTTTCACCCAAAACTTAAATAATACAAAGTGAGGGAACCAGCTGTGATACTTGTTTATCTAGTCAAATACATTCTCCTATGAATAAACCACCATGTAAATCATAGATTTCAAACCACTCTTCCAGGTTAATTATGTATATTATTAAATGCTGATGAGTTCATAACAGGTGAACAGACAGCTCTCTAGTATCAGGTTGCAATTTTTAAATTTAAGAAACCCAGGTGCTTTCACTCTCTGAAGTAATTACATTGAAAATAGTGCTATGAAATAATATGTGAGAAAGAAAATGAAGTGCATGTTTATCTTCTATGTTTTGTACTGCTCCATGTATCCGGTTAGTATTTATACAAAGGCAGCAATAGCTTTTACTGCACTTAAAAAAAAATAGATCTGTGGATCCTTTTCCCCCTGTAGCTCTTAGAGAAGTTGTGCTATTTTTCTGCTTAGTGTATGATATTTTTCTGACTTTATGGATGGGCTTGAATTTACTGGGAGAGTAGAAAGAGCACCGAAGCAAACAAAGCTTTTTTTCCCACCCAAACCATTAAGAAAGTCTTCTGTTTCTCTCTTGCTATATCAGGAACTACTGAATCTATGTTGCTGTGCTAATTTCTCTGCAGCTTTAGAAAGGTATATTGGAAGCCAGAAAAAAGGTAGCCCCAGAAATCATGCCGTATACTCCTGTTTTACCTATGACTATAAGCCTCTCCACTTGTTACACCATTGTGGAGGGAGACAGGGAGAAAGAGGAGGACTTACTCCCTACATGTGCTCACAGTGGAACTAAAACCACATCAGACTACAAAAAGAGGTGGTGCTATTTTTTTTTCCCAAAGCTTAAAAGCCACACATTCTGGCAGTCCTGGGAATTGAGTCTGTGTCTTCCAACCACACACATGCTTTAATCAGAAGAATTTCTTTTGTTTCCTCTGGGCTCTAAGTTTGCTAGGTTTAAATAATACATGGAAATCCATATGAAATCTCAGTGGGACCACTTTTCTAATACTATAAAAAGTTGAACCTGTTTTCTGTATGTCTCTTTAGTAGATGTTTTGAAGTCCAGTGTCTCCCTGTAGACGCTTGAATTGCAAGCAGAAATCATGTACTTTTATCTACCAGGAAAGCTGCTCACCCCTTTTATTTCTGTTCACGTGTTTGAGCTTCAGGACAGCTGAGCATTCCAGGTCTAAAGACAAACAGCTGGCAAAGTGCCAGGCTGAATCAGGCCTTGGTGGCATTCACGGGTAACCCAAAATGTTTTCAAATAGTCATCCTGGGTCTGACAGCCTGTGACTACTGGGCATGGCAATGGGAACCCAGTCTCCCATTTCTGATTTCTTGATAGCCAGACTCCTGATTAATTACAGGGCCACCACCCTGCTACGTCTTTCTCCTTGGACAGACCCATGTGATTAGAAATTTTGTGCTGGGAAGGTAATATTGCTTTTAATCTCATTCTAACAAATAATTTTATATATAAAGTGTAATCCTGGCCAGACATAGCTGAAGGTATGAAGTTGAAATATGATGCAACCGAAAATAGTTCAGACTAATGAGGTAGCTTTGAATGAAGAAGTATCTCAGAAAGACAGAGCATGGTCAAAATGTTCCTTAAATGCAAGTCAGGAACCTCTGGAAATTCTGAGAAAAAAGAAAAAAATATAGCTTGGAAGCACTGAGGAGTGAGGCCATTGATTAGCCAATTTTATGTCTAAAATAGTAAGATATAAAGCCAACTGCAGTGAAGATCTAGGATCTGCACATATAGGGAAAGAAACTTCCTGTATGCAACTTGCTGTTTTCTAATAATGCTAAAAGTAATTAAAGGTAAAAACAAAAAAAAGGTATCAGTTTCTGTTTCATTTCCTACTGCACTGAGTGCAACAGAGATTTTAACATTTAGGGTATCAGCCTGAACATGTGTTTACTTGATCCTTAGTAAGGTTATGATACCTGTTCTCTGTGAAATTTGTGGTCTTACAAATGTAGTTATTAGCTATGTATGAAGTACTTTCTGTCAATGTTAATTTCAAATCAAGGACAATTTGGCAGTTTGTACACACAAACATTCATGTGAATACCCTGGGATTCAACCTGATTTGTTGGCATAGTGCTACCTGTACTATCGCTTGTCAATGTGTTTTTTTCATAGAAAATGTGTTGCAAATGAGTGTAAATGTCAAAGCACAGACCGAAATTAGTGCATTTTCAACTAGAAACATATTTCAAAGTGTATCGCAGTAGTTTATATCAATTCATGTGTCTTTCACCAAACAAACTGATGAAATACAGGTGTAAAAAAACCCAGAAATTATTTGCTTTACTTTAAACTGCAGTTTGAATTGCTTTCCTATGTTGCTTTTATTCAGCCACACCATCTGGTAGAAAAACAGACACCTACCTGAACTAAATGAACAGGTGAATTCCTGTTTATCCATTCTTCAGATGTTTAAATAGCAGTATGCAGGGTATTCAGCATTTAAAGGCAGTTTGGGCTCTCTGTTACTGCAGGAAATTCAACATCTTCCCATATTCCCTTCAACTTTGCAATGAAAAAAAAGGACATGCAACTGTGGGAACAAGTCCAAAGGAGGGCCACGAGGATGATGAGAGGACTGGAGCACCTCCCGTATGAGCATAGGATAAGAAAGTTGGGGCTGTTCAGCCTGGAGAAGAGAAGGCTGCATGAAGACCTCATAGCAGCCTTCCAATATCTGAAGGG
>JANRGW010045908.1:0-13322 GCA_024733675.1 Psilopsiagon aymara | reverse complement strand
GGGGGGGGGCAGGCTCTGTGCCATGCAGCTCCCATCACCCCAACCACCCAGCCTGACCCTCAGCCCCGGAATCAGCATCCTGGAAGGCAAATGCTTGCTGACAGGTCCACCCGGGACCCCGACCATAAACTGGGATCGCAGCAGCTCTCCTGCATGTCCCACAGTCCCTACGCTGCCCCGTGCCTCAGTTTCCCCACACGCAGAGGAGCCGCATTACTGAGCTAACGCGAATCTGGCAGAGGTAAAACCTGGAGCAGGAGGTACCACAGTTGATCCTCATGGATCCTAAGGCACATTCCCAAGGAGACAACGCCTGGCTCCCAACGGAGCTGCCTGCTTGCAGTTTCATCCTGATCCCTTTTCAAAGCTGCAGTGGCTTTAAGGGAGCTGTATTCTCAGCATCTACCCCCATCCTGTGTGTCAGTACTGGGAAACGCTTCATCCTTCTGTGACAGAGGTGAGCTTTGACCCAAAAGGGCTGAAAAAAGAGTGAGAACTGCGGCCACAACCTCCTCATAGGGTCAGCAGCTGAAGAGGTTCCTCCAGCAGCCACTGAGCACCAGAACAATGGGATGCAGTGGTGTGGAGGATGCTCTCAGATGTGCACGGATTCCTCCCTGCTATCAGTTACCCCAATTAAAAACCAAGCCCGGGGTGTATCACCTTTTGGAGATGAGCCAGGTAGGGGATATTGTACAGGATCAAAGGCTTTCAAAGCACCAAGGGGACAGTGAGGTTGCTTAAGCTTTCTGATACACATCAGGGTAAGAGACCGTTGGCACAGGCACTGTGAAGGGGCATTTTAATCCTTTTCTGTCCTGTTACCTCCCCAAGGCTGGCCTGGGCAGAATGAAAAGCAAAGGCAGGATAAACACAAAGCCCTCGTATGCACTCAGCCCTAAAGAGCAACTTCTCAGCGACAGCTCTGGACTTGCCCTTTGAGGTTTACAATGCCTCCGCTGTGTGCTCTGCGTTAGTCCAGCTCCACCGTGCTTCAGCGCTGGCATGTGGAAACCAAGCAGAAATACTGATGCTGCCACAAAAAAGAGACCAAATTGGGATTACAGCACTAGGAATCTCTTCAAATGTTTGTTCTAGACACACTCAGAGAAACACAAAGGCTCCAGCCAGACTTAACACGGGGTTCGCAGGGTTCCAGGGCACAGAACAACGCATTGGGGCTTCTTTTGTTGTCAGAGGCAAGCAGAGACTGGGAACGTTCTGAATAGCTGTGATGGGAACTGCTCATTAAACCGGGGATGTGGTGGCAATGCCAGCACAACAAATGGGACAGTGATGCTGTTCGCTGGCTCTCCCTTCTCCAGCCATGCAGTTCCCACCAGCAGGATGGAGAAGGACAGGGCTGCAGTCAGAGGGAGCACCCTCCCAACCACATCAGTTCTCTCTGTTACCCCCTCAAAGGGAAGAGCAGTGCAGAAGCTCGTTTCTCTATCAGAGCAATATTCCCCCCTCCACAGTCCCAGTAAATGCCTCCAAACACCTCCTTGAGCCTCATCTGCTCTCCAAATGCAGCACCAGTGATCTCCCATGGCTCAGAGTAGCCAAGAGGCTGCACTGCCCCGTGCAGCATCCCCCCAAGAACCCCCGATGCTGCAGCTGAACACAGCACGTTAGGGAGATGCTCAAGCCTGGCAGCTCTGCTCTCCCACATCCAGCACAGCTTTTCATGCCGTAACGGGCTCCGATAGAGAAGGTCTGGTAAAGGGGATACAGCAACAGCTCCAAGATTGGAGAAGGAGATGCCAGAGGGTGACACTTCCGCTCCGGTGCTAATGTGCTTCCCGAGCCCTTGACGGAGACAGAAAGTGCTGGCAGAGATATTAGGACATGTCAACTTCAATCCAGCGACTCATGCTTCAGAGCAGGTACGTCACTGCCTCTCTCCCCCTGGCTATGGGGTTTTCAGGACACCAAGACGCTCACCCACCTGGCTCCCTTGTGGATGGGATGGGAGCTTGCTCTGCCTTCCTGGCAGCACCCTGGCAACAGGGAGACTGGAGACAGACCCTTATCCTCAGCACGATTCCTGCCTACAGTGCAGAACATGCCACATGTGGCAAGCCAGCCACCATGCAGCAAGGCTCTCCTGCCCTCCTGGCAGCGCTGGATCCAAGTGGGAATGCCTCTGAGGAATGCTCAAATCACAAGGGCTCGATCCCAAATCCTCTTCCCCTCTGCTTACCTTGTCCACGCTCTTGGAAGCAGGTCTGCATCACTCCTGCCTGGCTGCTGAGCACCCAGCCAAGGCCCTGGCACCATACAAGTCAACAGAATGGCAGTTTTCCTACACTGCTCCACGGACCTTCAAACCCTCTCTGAATTCTCTGGCACAAGATCTCCTGCAATGTAAGCAAACCACCTAATAGACCTCAATCCTTGCTAAAGAATGCAATTAAGTGAAGCCGTGGCCCCCAGTGGGGTCAGATTTGTGCTGGATACGGTCACATTTCAGGAATAAGATTAATTCTTACAGTAAAAGAGCTCCTGTAAGGCATTCATTCTGTGCACGGCCTAATCTCCAGCTCTGTACAAGCGTGTGCCTCGGCAGCGCCGAGCACAGCATCTGCGAGAGCATTATGAACAATAACAAAACTGAGCAGCATCTGCGAGGAGCAGCTTCCCACTGTGGCTCCTGCAGCCAGGATGGAGCAAGGGACCCAAGGGTGCAAGGCACAAAGGGGGAAATGCTCAGCAGCACCCACATTTCTTAAGAGCTTAAGTTCCACCGAGAGTCAAAGGGACTTAACTTAAGCCGTTAAGATGCTTGGGAAGGTTTTCCTCCTGTTTCAGAGGGTGCTGGACACCCAACTCCCCTAAGCCACTTTGAGGGGATATAGGAGATGGGGGCCTGATCTCCAGAGCAGTTTGGCTGGCTCGGACCTCACTGCTTAAAGAGGAGCCTGTGGGAGATGCTGCAGTTGCAGCTGTAGGGATGGGTCAGCCCTGTGCAGGCACGTTGCCATGGGTGCTTTTCCTTACCCCCATGGAGCCAGTGATAGAAATGCTAGTTCTGCATTTAAAAAAACATAAACCCAGGAGGGAGGGTCCATCCCTTCATTTCAGATTCACTGGAATAGAACAGTTGCACCACAGAAGCATTTGGGCTCCTCTTCTGCTTCAGCTGCCTGCAGAAGGGAGAAGGGTGACTTTAAAGCGATTCCCTGCAAAAAGCTCCATCCAGATCTAGCAGATGATTAAACATCTTCATTTTCAGCAGCTGCTGCAGGAGAATGACTCCCATTAGACATCTCAATGGGAGCAAACACCTCGCAGGCAGAGGGCTGTGCTCAGGTCTCCTTCCCTCCCAGCAGCACCAGCTTCGTTTGTGCTGCGTATTAACCAAGGTCACTGGGTCACTTCGTTTCCTCCCAGCAACCTCTTTATAGAGAGGAAGAAAAGCTTTTAGCACAACCACGAGCTCGTTTGTCACCCCCCTTGGGGACGGGAGAGACCAGATTTCAATCTGCCACCCCACGCTCCTTGTTTGCTCCCATCTAACACCCTGCCCTGGGCAAACCCAGTGTCACCAGGGCTGGGACCAGGAGCCAGCGCTTGCCCCTTGTGCTGTGTGCTTGGATCTGGCCCAGGACCCCACATGGCACCTTCCATGGGAGCAAGGAATGCCAAGGTGCTGTGCAGCCCCATGTGGGCCATGTCACACATTCAAGCTGCTCTGCTGGCAAGTATGAGCCTCTTTTCCTGGGGAAACAGCAAAAGGTGTGGATGAGGCCCTGAGGGCCATGGCTTAGTGGCAGCACCTTGGCAGCGCTGGGGTAACGGCTGGACTTGGTGATCTTAAAGGTCTTTTCAACCGAGCTGAATCAGCTTCAAGGTACTTGTTTCTAATGCTCATTTCCCCCTCCCCAGCCACTCTCGTGCTGACCAGCTAAGCCCTATTTAATAGTGGGGAGAGCCCACAGCCATCCCAGTTCCCTATCGAGCACCCGAAAGCCCACAATGGTGATGCCTCTGCTCGAAAAGCAGCCGTGAGCACACGGGGCTGCCATGCACCCATAAGCACCAACCTTCCCCATAGCTTCAATGCACCTTGAGAAAGAACACAAATCCACCCTGCCCACCAGCAAAGCTCACCTCAAGACTAAGCAGCTTTAGGTGCCCAGCTCCAAGGGCTGGGCAGAAAACACTGATCCCTGCCTGAAGAATGGGGTGACCCATGGGGTATTTCCATACCGGCTCTTCCTCTCTGGAAGCAGTTCCTCCTCTCCACTCAAACATAACTCCCAAACCCACTTCACAACGCAGGCCACGGTGCTGGCAAACACAATTAGAGCAGCCAGTGGAGATGCTTCAGAGCTGAGCACCACTGTTTATCTAGCAGGGAGTTCCTTAGATCTTAAAATAATATTTACAAGAAAGAGGCAGAGTATTATCTTCCATGGGGAAACAAATACAGATGGAGAAAAAAAGCGCTTTGATCAGGGCTGTCTCGGTCCTATACGCTGCTTTTCATCCCCAGATCTCCAAGTGCTTTAATATGACAGTATTATCCCTTTTTACAATGTGGGAAACCAGAGGAAGCTGCACACTAAGGCAGTGCTCGGAGCATGAAGTGACACTGTACACACACATATGCATCCTTTTTCTTCCTTCCTGCAGTGCTTCTGGCCCTCCCATGAGTGCAAAGCGCCCAGTGCTGTCCCCAGGCAAGGGGCACAAGGAAGCCTGTACTGGTGGCAGCTCCACAGCATGGCCAGAGGGGCAGAGGCAATGCGGGAGCGACCAGAAATGCCAGGAGCATCCTTTTGGGCTGGAGACTTCTCCACTGTGGCCTCCCCTCTGCCTCCCTGCACACAGGGCAGGAGCTGGGCTCTGAGATGCACAAAGGCAGGGAAGCATCTGACCCAGGATCATGTATTTCCCCCCTGCCCCATCCCTCTCCCCTCGCTCACACACAGCCACACACCACCCTTTAGCACCTACCAACAACCATTGCAGAGCCGCACCACGCGCCTGACAGCACCCGCGGTCCTCAACAATTACATTTCCTGGTGGTTCAGGGTAACACTTTGTGTCTCTTTTTCTTTTCCAGGCCCTCGAGCCTTATTTATTTATTTCAGGAGCCATTCATCATTAGCCCCAGCCCTGCTGCCTGACAGACTGCCTGCTCCTTGGGGCACACACTGCATCCTGTCTCCGCGCTCACCACGCGCGCATCGCCAGCGCTGGGTAAATAACCATCCGTCAGCCTCATCTCGCAGCATCCTCAGCACAAAGGGATCACCTCCAGCTTCTGCGAGAATATATCGTGCTAAAGAGAGAATTACAGCATCTCTTCCCACAGCACCTGCACCCCACGCCGGGGTGATGCTGGTCAATGCAACTGGTGGGGAAAGAGAAGGCAGCAAAGGAGCAGCCAGGCCAGGAGCATGGGAGACCAGTCCCTGCCCCGCAGAGGCCCATCGCTCCGGGGCAGGACTGCAGCAACCTGCCCCCCTATTGCTGCCATGAGGCTGTGTCCAAACAAAGCATCTTGCCCCAGCCTTCGGCCCAAGAAGATGTCAGAAAATAGATGCAACATCGAAAGAAGAAAAACATGGAGGAAAGTTAATTAAGCGCATGGGGCACTTTATCAGTTCCAGCTCAGAGTGCTGGAGCAGGATGTCACCAAGAACAACCTTCTCATTATAGGCAATTGCTGATCGATCGCCTCCACTTGT
Organism: Psilopsiagon aymara; assembly: GCA_024733675.1. Lineage (NCBI taxonomy): Eukaryota > Metazoa > Chordata > Aves > Psittaciformes > Psittacidae > Psilopsiagon > Psilopsiagon aymara. The sequence continues at coordinate 7,623 of JANRGW010045908.1, read as the reverse complement.
TATCTTCATCAGCGCTCTGAACCTGACACGGAGCATGTGGGACCTGCACCATCCCGGGGCTCCCATAGGAGCTCGCTGCGGGCACAGCATCCCTCTGCCTCCAGCAGGGATGCCCCAGCTTCATCCCCGTTTTGCATCGCCCCTTCTATTCCCTAGGCAGACCGAGTCCCACCACGAACTATGACGGAAACAACCCCCTAATCCCCAAACCACACACAGGCACATCCCAGGCCAAACCCAACCCTCCTTCCACACATAACACCCTGGAGAGCCTCAACCAAGCTCTGCAGACGCAGGCAAAGGCCCCACTGAACACCATGAGGTTCCTACTGCATAACACGGAGTTGGCTTGAATTTACACTAAGAGGAAAACTTAACCCCCTGCTTATCCTATTTAGGGCCCTGCATAGCCAACAGGGTACAAAAGTGCTTTCTCATTCTGGAAGAGAATCAAACTCCAGGGGCTGGAGCAGCTCAAACCCACACACAGGCAAAGCCTTGGGAAACAAAAAGGAATAAACCCATTTCCTTCTATGGCCTGTACTTGACATGGCCACTTGTGTGCACATCCCTGTGTAGCCAGGCTGGCAGATGACACAGGTGAGCTGCAGTCCCTGTATCCCTGTGCAAGGATGGAGGCACCTGCGCACCCTCTGCTTTGATAACCACAAGTGAGAGGAAACACACCAAGTTCAACCTAATTACTACTCAGTGGTAAATGAAAATCATGGTGGCAACAGTGCAGCTGATGACCTGGTTTGTTTCCTCATCCCCCATAAAACAGGGTCAGTTGTGCTCCAGTTAGGAAGGGTTGGAAGCAGTGGTGGGAATAGGAGTGTGAGCCTGGCACAAACCACCCCACAAATCCCCCTGCAGCTGAGGACGGGGATCCTGAGCCACAGTAAGAAGGATAAAGAGGTTTGTCTGCCTTTGTCCACATCAGCGAGCTGGCTTCACCAGCACGGCTTAGTGACCAGCAAGTAAAGCTAATCAAGGTTCTTATCTCCCCTGCTCAGGAGCCCTGCACGGGAGGATCCATCCCTGCACACTGCGGGCATTAAGGAGAGGGACTCTTCATCAGGGACTGCAGTGATAGGACAAGGGGTGATGGGCTCAAACTGACACAGGGGAGGTCCAGGTTGGATACAAGGGTGCTGAGGCACCAGCACAGGCTGCCCAGAGAAGTGGAGAATGCTCCATCCCTGGCAGTGTTCAAGTGACAGAGTCCTGGGTGACACGGTCTAGGGTGAGGCATCCCCGTCCACAGCAAGGGGCTGGAACCGGATGAACTTAAGGTCCTTCCCAACCCAAACTGTTCCATGATGACCCACTATCAGCCAGCAGACAGGGCAACGTGGCTCCTGCCAGCCCATCAACGCCTGCCTAGTCCATCCTGCCTCTCCCCCAGTATTCAGTATTCCTCCATTCCCTTGCCAGGCGCTCCAGCCCTGCCAGCCAACGCAGTGGGTTAAACTCCATAAAGAGGATTTGGGTTTGAGCTTGCAAGACAGAAGATGAGCAAATCCCTTCCCTTGCTCTGGCAGGAATCCTGCGTCTCAGACCCACCAGCCAGGGGAGATTAAGAAAGGAGGAGAGAAAGAAAAGACCCCATCCATCACTCACTGCCATGATCTCATCTGAACCAACGAGCTAAGCTGGGAGGATGCTAGCTCACTGCTTGGGCTGGGGGAGCCCGGCAGACCAGCAGCCACCCGCTCTTAGGCAGTGCTGGCCAAGGTCAGCAGCAGGGCCAGGTCCATGCTCCGTGCTCGCTTTCCCTCTGATTTAATTCTGGCCTGTCCATCCAGGGGAGCCTTTGGCTCTTGTCTTGGCCTTGCACTGAGCCCCCAGCTCCAGCGGGTGCCTCCAGGACTTACTGTAATGCACTGAAGAAAGCCCCACAGACCACAGCAGCGCGCTGCAAGCCCGGCCAGGCAGGGCTCTGCTGCCATCCCCCCCTCTGGATGCGATGCAGAATTAACAGGCTGCTAAATAAGCAGGAGCTGGGAGCTGGGCTCATCCTCGCAGAGCTGCAGCTCCTTCCTGACAGCCTCATCCCGCGCTGCTGCCTCGCTCCTGTTAAAGATGATCTTCCGCTCGGAGCCGCTGCAGAGCACGGTCCTGCCCGGATAACACCAGTCCAGCCCAGAGGGTAAGGCAGAGCGGCCCAGCCACGGCCTGTCCACACCAGGGACGCATCAGAGGCAGCTTGGAACATTCAGGAGCATCCCAAGACTGACAATATCCCCTCTCGGGCAGGCTGCAGGAAAGGAAATTGCGAGAGGAGCCCATTACCCAGGATTCAAACAGACCCCACCTGGCAGGAGCTTCATTTTGCATCCGACTCTGCACCACCAGAAGGGAGGTTTTGACAAGCTGGTGACATCATCTTGTGTCTTTGCTACCCGTCAGGCAGCACAAAGATCAGGCAAAGAGATTCTCCCGAGTTGGCTGCCTGAGTATTCCTGACAGTGCTCCTGTCATGCCAAGCAGCACACATCCCCCTCCCGGGAGAGGGGGGCAAGGAATGAAACATGCAATAATATTTACTCTGCAGGTGAAGACCCCCATCCTGCAACGGGCTGGGAGAGAAGGATGCTTTCTGTCCTCCATTTTCCCCCGGCCAAGGAAAAGCAGCTTCTTGCACTCATGATGCCCAAAGCTGTCCCATGCCCAGGACCCCTCTGCCTGCCCCACCAGTGCTCACTGATGACTTGTCCATCCTCGGAGGCATGGAGCCGAACAGGATCGGGTCCAACACCAAACCTCTCTCTTTCAATGTGCAGAAACCACCATATTGCAGAAAATGCTTTTATTCTCCCTGCACCATCTGGAGGCACCGGGAAATGCAAATTCTTTCTGACCCCATCCATTACTGAAGGGAGAAATCCGATGTCCCTTGAAAGGCAAAACTTGCTGCTTCCTCCCTGTGCAAGGGGAGAAGAGATGGGGAGACAGAGCTGAGCCCCCTCTGCATGCCCTTGGGTTTTACAACACACTCTGCTTTCAGGAGCTGCCCCACAGCACCCCACATCCCAGCCTCTCAAATGGTTCATTTATCCCCTGCTGCTCCTTGCTCCAACCATGCAGTGCGAGCACAAACCCAGCATGGGAAAAGGGAACAAAACGAGGGGTGGGAGAACCCCAAACATCTCTTATGGACAAAGCCCATTCCCATACACAGGCCTGAACCCCAGCCCAGCCCCTGAGGATGATACCTCATGGCCAGGGTGCCTCTTACCTAAGGGGGTTCAGTGGTTCCAGCAACAATGAAAGCTTTTAATGATGCCCATGACCTTGCGATGCCCTGAGCAGCCTTCATCCAGAGCTCCCTGCGCTAATAACCACAGCAAGGATGGGTGCTGGGCTGCCTGCAGTATTTATGACCATTGGAGATTGCTCTTCCCTCTCCATCAGGATCCCCCACGTGCGCTCCAGCAGCGCCCATCACTGCTCTCCTCCCCGAGCATGGGCACGTCTCTGGAGCACCGAGGCAGGGTGCCAGGGAGGGATTGGATTTGGGTTTTAAAGCCTCCCCCCAACCCCTTCCCACTACAGCTTCAGCTCGAGTTCTCTCGTTAATCTAATTGTTCTCCTAATGAAGATCTGCAATTCCTCAAACATTAATTACCAACGGCAGCAGCAGCAGCAGCTGTGGAACAAGAGCTCCCTGTTCCTAATAATACGCTTCACACTTTTGCCTGCCACAGCTCAATTTAGCTTTGCGTGATTTGGCGAGGGGGAGATAAATAATCCTCCAGCTATGGGGAGCAGGGTCTGCAGACAACCCCAGCAGGGGACCACGCTCCCCTCATGCCCAAGGTGCTCTTGGAGCACTCTGCGTCCTTGGTTGGCTCCTCAAACCCCTCTTTTCTATTCCAAATGGTCCAGGAAGGTGCCTCCATCTCCATCAGCTTCCAGCAGGTGTAAAGAGCTCTGCAAACAGCTGGACCAGCAGCAGCTGGATGCAGAAGAAGAGGCGCTACATCCCCATCCACAGCGCAAAGAAACCGGCAAGAAAGCAAGAGGGAGGAACCAAACACCAGCAGCATGAGCTCAGGAGGCCGGGAATGAGTCAGGAGCTGGAGACAGAGGGAATGGGGAGGTGAAAGCAGCCATGGCTCCAGCTCTGGAGATGAAGGAAAACCAAACGCACAGGGCCGGAGCCAGCATCCGTACTCGCACTGGGGTTTGGGGGGCAGCCGACCTTTTCCACCGCAGTCCATAACACAGCTGTGGAAAACCACTGCCCACATTCACTAAGGTCAATGTAAGGTTCCACACTGTCGCCTCCAGCCCAAGGGCGAGATGTGCCCAGCCAGAGGAGAGCTGCCAGCACAGTCCCTCCTTACAAAGAGAGGCTCTAAAGCGGAGGTTGGGAGAGGCAGCTGGAATGACCGGAGCCAGCAAAAGCTGGAGCAGCCCCTCTCGCCAGCGCTGCGCCGCCAAAAACACACAAGGGAACAAACCAGCACATCCCCACACACACAAAAAGAGCCCACAAGAGTTTGCAGGGACAAAAGCAAACAAACAGATTTGTGAATAAATATTGATTTGACAGGAAGTCAGACAAACCCTTCCAAAAACACACGCTGGCAGCGGGTCCCTGGCCCAGCAATGAGCTGCCGTCATCATCCCATGGGTGCCTTTGCACCGTCGGCACTTTGAGCTGCTCTGAGGGGTCTATATCCTGGACCCCCCCTCAGCACTTGCTGAAGTTCATCACTGTGCCCACAAGGCGAATTTCAACACCACAAAGCGAGGGTCTTTGGGGCAGCAATGGGCCCGGTCACGGCTGAACACACTGCGACTGTGGAGTGAAGCACAGACCCTGCACACAGCATGGACCTGCCCTTCCCCTGCCTCGCACAGCCCTTTGTGTTGGGTTAGGGATGCTCCTGCACTTTGCTCCCTACAGCCCAAGGAAGCACCGAGGCGCTCTTGGTACCTTCAGTGGTTTCCTCTCACTGCCCAGCCTTCCTCTGCTTATGGGACCCAAGAGAGTGATCGAGGTGGCAAATTCCACCATGGGAGGGGAAAGGACCCCAGCACCATCCTCAGAGGTTCTGAGGTCATGGCTGGAGCTTGGCCATGGACCAGGTCTCATGGTGCACCCCGGGGCTCCCCAGGCAGCAATCATGGATGTGACTCCAGGGTGAGCATCTCAGCACGGATCCGCATCCCCCCCAAGCAGGTTCCCTTTGTTCAGGTCCCTGCCAGCCCCACAAGCACCATGAGGGGCCGGTGATGCTGATCGCAGCTTTCCTGCTCATTTCTTTTCCGATGAGTGAATTAGCAGGCAGGCAGCTGACTCGAACATCCCCTTATCTCTGCTCCGAGCCTGCTGCTGAGGATTTGCATAATTTTAATCTTTCCCACCAATGAGCATGAAAAAATTAGTTTTCCACTATTTTATCTTCTATTTGTGTTCACTAAACAGAGCTGGTGGCTTTGCTCATGAAGTTCTACTGGGAGAGATGAGGAGGAAGGAGGGATGGAAAATCCCATGTCTCCAAGTGCTTGGCCAGGTGGAAGGTTAAATGGGAGGAGGGAGATGGGGGAAGGCTCTGTGAAGCAGCTCCACAAACTGCAGCTGGGGACAGAGTGAAGCCCAAACTTCCTTATCCAATCCCGGCTGTTTTCTGCAGAGCTCCTTTCCTACCTCCCAGCACCAGCAGCTTCCTCCCTTCATCAAGACCTTTGACTTCCCTCTCAAGCTCAGATTTTGCTGGGGACTTACAACAGGGCAGAAGCTCTTCCCTGTGAAGGTGCTGAGGCGCTGGAGAAGCTGTGGCTGCCCCATCCCTGGCAGTGCTCAATCCAGGTTGGACACAGGGGTTGGAGCACCCTGCTCCAGTGGAAGGGGTCCCTGCCCGTGGCAGGGGTTGGAGCTGGAGGAGCTTTCAGGTCCCTCCCAAGCCCGACCAGGCTGGGATGCTATGAAGACGCAGAAGAGGGAGGCATGTCTCCGTCAGAGGGACAGGGTTACCCCAGGTCCCTGCTCACGTTTCTGCACCCAATGAAGGTGTCAGCTCCTGGCTGCTGCAGGTCCTCAGCTCTACAAGACCTGGCGTGCCCTTCACGGGGCAGCAGCCCAAGCTCAAACCCTGCTCTTTGTCTGCAGGAGCTTCCACGCAGAGAAACCCACGGCTCCCCTTGCACACACACAGACGTGGTTTACGTTTCCTTTCTCCCTGCAGAGCCAAGTGCAGGTCAGGGCGCATCTCCAACCAGGGCCACATCTCCAGCACATGGACCAGCCTCTGAGCCCAGGGAGGTCCCATCAACATACCCCCAGAGGCAGGTTTGAAGCCAACCACCCCCAAAATGCAGGGTCTAAAGGCAGTGGGGCAGCTCATGGGACTGATCCTCACTCTATAGGGCTGGAGTTTCCCCCCAGACACTTGCCGTGGGGTCCCCCATCAACACCATGGGGAGGATGGGGGCACAAGGAGCCCAGGGCAAGCAGAGCAATGCCTGGAGCCCCAGGGAGCCCTTTCTCCCTCTCCCTCCACCCTCTTCCCTCTGATCCTGGCCTCCACACAGCCTCTCCCTGCTCCCAGCTAATCTGCACCCCGAGGTGCAATTACCTTCCATACGTTCTCTATTTATGCTCTAAGAACCATATAATTTTCTAGACCAAAAACATAATTAAAGACTCGGAGCTGCCTGGAACGGAGCCTCCCTCCTGCCACCGCTCCTATGGCCTCCAAAAATACCCCAGCACCACAGCTCTGCGCCAAGGGGGGCAGCTCACAGCAGGGCTGAGCCATGGGAAGAGGAGCAGCCCCGCTGGGATGGGTGTCCTGCGAGGGCAATGCACCCAAAAGCACTCACTTTGACCCCAGAAAGGGGCTGCCCAACGGGAACCCTGCGCTTTGCTGCAGTCGGGGCTCCAAGGAAAGCTTAATTCAGATTTAACTTTTAATGTGGTTTATCCAAACAATTTTAAAGCCTTGAGCGGACGCTAATTGAGAATTAAGGGGACTTTGATGAGGCAGAAGCAGCACCAACCCTCTCTCTGCTCCTGCTCACGCACTCGCTTTGGGTGCAAACGGCCGCAGGTGGGTTAATGGCAGTCACCCCCAAAAGAAACCCCTTCAGACAGAGGACGTGCACCCCAGGGAAGCGCTGGATGGATGCATGGCAGAGCAGGAGCCCACAGGGCAGCTGGGGGGCCAGGGTGCCATGGGTGAGCAGCGGGGTGCATGCCACGCTCTACCTTCTCCATGGAGCAACAGCTTCACATCCTATACACAGCCGGGCACGGCCCAGGTGCACAGCAGAGCTGTGCACCCACTCCTGGATCCCACTGGAAGGATGAGCAAAGGAGACTGAGCTGCTCACGCCTGCGCTCCCCCATGAAGTGCTTCCTTACCCCCAAAAGCAAGCAGCACCGCAGCGGGCACAGGACCAGCGCTGGGTACAACCAGACCCACATCTGCTCAGAGCAGCAAGACAGGGATGTGCCCCTGCTCCCTGGGCCTCCCCTGCCCCTGCCGCACAGCACCCAATGACCCTCCCTGCCCCTGCAGCACAGCACCCAATGACCCTCCCTGCCCCTGCAGCACAGCACCCAATGACCCTCCCTGCTCCATGCGCACAGCACCCAATGACCCTCCC
>JANRGW010045903.1:0-14686 GCA_024733675.1 Psilopsiagon aymara | reverse complement strand
CCCCCCCCCCCCCCCATCTTGCAGAGGAGAGGAAAAACAGGAAATCTGTCCCTTTTGGCCTGAAATCAGCCCTGCAGAAACCTCTCTGTACAAATGCTGAATATTTTGGTCTCGGCCAAAGGAGGGCTCTGGGCAGCTGTGGATCTTACAGGGATTTTCCTCTGGGAGGTAGCGCTGCTTCCCTGCAGTGCAGGGCTTGTGGTGCAGGAGAATTTGGAAAGGCAGTGTCGACTCAGCTTCAGGAGCTGCGTCCTTGCTGCAGCGTCAACTCCTTTCAAGTTTAGGCTGAGAGTGGCCACTCTGCAAAATCACGTTTAAACTGTGGTCAGTAAGTGGATCAGTTAGATGTAGCAGTTGTGATTGATGGGTGGCTGCTCTCTGTTCTTGCATGGGAGCATGTCTGGGGGCTCAGAACCCTAGACCGAAGTCCAGAAGGAGAGGAGCTGTCTGGGAGGAGGAAGTAAGGGAGGAAGCCTCTGTGGGTTGTCGGCAGCTCTGGGGATGACTGCGGGTGAGGAAAATGCAGCTGCTCTGCAAGTGACTCAGGATGCTGGAAGCATTCGGGTGCTGACTCCTCTGCCTCACACCAGGGTGAGGGAAGGAGAATGTGTTGTCGCAGCAGAATTTGGTGTCTGTTTCTCTTCCCTATTGCCCAGGGAAGGGGTGAATTTTGGCCCAGGGTGTCTGCAGCCCAGCTTACAGTTTTGTCCAAATTACCGGTCACCTTATGGAGGGCCTATGCTCTAGAAATTTGCATAGCATCCCAGGATGTCAGTTCCAGGCTGCATGTTCTTGGGGAGTCCTGTTTGATGTTCTCCCCAAGCGCCTATTCTATGGTTCTATGATGGCTTTAAACTGGAGAGAGCAGATTTAGATCTTAGGCAGAAGCTCTTCCCTGTGGGGATGTTGAGGCGCTGGCACAGGGTGCCCAGAGAAGCTGTGGCTGCCCCATCCCTGGCAGTGTTCAAGGCCAGGCTGGATGGGGCTTGGAGCAACCTGGTTGAGTGGAAGGTGTCCCTGCCTGTGGCTGGGTGTTGCAACTATATAATCTTGACGATCCTTTCCAACCCAAACCCTTCTGTGATTCTATGATATGTCCTGTCATGCTGTGGCTTTACCTTCCCAGCCTCCCCTGACCCTGCAGTGTCTCCGGGGAACCTTTGTTACCCTTTCTAACAGCTGCATTTTGGTTTGTGTGTATTCTCTTGCTTATCTTACTGAATCCTGCAAGTACTGTTTCCTCCTCATCTGTCTTGCGTTTCATGCTGTTTAACCATTTCTTTGTAAGAGGGCCAGCTGCTGTGCTGAGGTGTGGAACATCATCTCCATTGACTTAAGTGGAACCAGAGAGGTTTACACCAGCTGTGAATGGTTTCTAGTTTGTCTCCTCATTTCCATGTGTTACTAGCTCTGTGGATACTCACCAGTGTTTCTGTTTTGGTTAGAGTGTGCACAGGTGAGAGGAAAGTAGTTTTAAGATACAGAAACCAGCAGAAACAGCTTTGGATTTTCCTTTGGTTTCCTTCTAAGTCTTGCAGAAATGTCAGATTTCAAGACAAAATCCTGTTCTTGTAGCAAAGCTTAGAACCTGTTGTATGTAGGTTCTGGAAAACAAATTCCAGCAGACTCTGACAGGGGAAGGAGCTAAATCTTGGCGCCACATAAGTAAGTGGTGACCTGTGTAGCAGATGCTGCTTAGTGAGGACCAGCAGGGCTGGTGGGCACCTGAGACATCTCCAGCAACCACACGTTTCCTGGTGAAAAGTGCAAATTCTAAAGGAGAGGTGAAAAGAAGATAGTTTTCCTGACTGGGGCTGTAGCTTGCCACTGGAGAGACCCATCTCGTTCAGTCCTGAGAAATGACACCCACCACACTAGGCCGTTCCTTATGTGATTAAGACTGCAGTGCAGACTTGCATGAGCAAATGGCTTGCTTGTCACCCTTTGCAGAGACAGCTTGTGTTTGATGTTGTTGTCCATATTGAGAGGTTGGGTTTGGAGTGGGAGTACTGGAAAGAGTACTGTTTGTAGGCAGAGCAGGGAGCAAAGTGTTCATGCCTTAGCAGAGGAGACAATTTCTAGGAAATATACTCCCCCCACCTCCAATTCAAACTGGAATTTGTTGCTTCCCTGATCTCCTGAAGGCCATGTGAAGTTAGAAAAAAAAACACATTGAGAGTGTTTCAGAATTAGCAATTTTCAGGTGGACTTCTTTTCACATTTAGAAAACTGGCATTCTTGGCCTTGTCTACCTGCATGTTTAGCTTTAGAGCAAAGGGATGGTTTCCACAGCCAGTAAGTCTCCTCATTGTCCCTGCCCATCAAATGGTGGTTGAGTTGCAGAGTGGTTTTGGTTCATGCTAACTCGATTCCTTTTGGATGAAAGTAAACTAGCAGCTCTGTTCCAGTTGTGCAGCATTGATGCTCCATCCCTTTTAATGAGAACACAAGGGTCCAAATCAAAGGTTGGATGGCTTTGAACCATAGCCATGCTATGGACACTTGGTCTGGGGGACCAGGCTAATCTGAAGTCATACCTCCCCGCACCCCAACTATGTGTGGTGTACATGTAGCAAGTGCTTTCATCTTTGGATCCTTTCCTTGTGCCAAATAACTTGCTGGTCCTGTGTTGTAAGGTAGAAAAGAAGGGGATGTGACTGTATTCTGGTTTTCTGATTAAAAAAAAGGCCGGGGGGATGGGGGGGGTAGGAAGAGGAGACATAAGAAATGACCGTTATCCACATGGAAAGATAAAAAAGAATGAGAATACTAGAGGAAAAGTCCAGAGTGTGACAGATAAAAAGAGCAAGGCCTCTGGCTGTTAAGATAAAAGAATGTCCTAGTTCTTGAGAACATATTTATGTGTGTGTGCACTGGACTTTTTAAAAAGGAAATAGTTTTATTCAAAGAAAGGTCTGTTTCTACCACAAGGGCTGTTTAAGTGGAAAATAGTGGGTGAAAATAGAACTTTCACAGGCACTGCTATAAGGAATGTTTTGTGCAAATGAGAACAGGGTCTGTTATTTTAAATTAAAGCATTTATTGGAAGGTTGGGGGAAAAGGGGGCTTTCTGTTTTCACTCTGGGTTGGCAGCTCCTGTAGTGTGTGGCTTGGCTATGCAGTAGGTCTGCTTGTGTAGACATGCATGTGGTATCCCATGGATGGCAAGAAGTTCTTGTTGAACTTAAACAAAAATGCATAGAGGGCTAAGTAATCAAATATTCTTGTAGTCAGCCAAAACACTGCAGCTGTGATTCAGGCTGTGTTCAGATACTCGCTGCTGAAATGGCTGTGCTTGTTGAAGATGTTACCTCTCGCCTTGTGCTTGCAGATACCTTGTGATGTGTGTTGGCAGAGCAGCTTCTCAGGTGTTCTCTTGCAGAGTTGTCTGGTTTAGGACAAAGAAATTTATATCCTCTCAGTTAAAATATTCCAGCCTGGTTGTCTTGTACCATACACTGTCAGGAATCGAGGTGCCATCATCTGAAGCAGGTGAGGAACGTCCGCCTGTTGTGCGGCAGAGGCAGTAGCAGCACTGGGTTCTATGTAAAGAGGTGATGACCACTAGCCATCTAAATGGCAAAAAGTTTATGTTGCAGGCACCCCCAGAGTGAAGAGACTGTGAAACAAAGTAGACTTTGTGAAACAAGCTGTGGGATTCCACAGACTACACCGTGTACCTTGGATAAACTCCAGGCTATAGGTGTTTCTTACATGCTGTCATGTTCAGGTGTAGGAAGAGTTTGTAAAATTGCAGGAGTTTACTTACACAGTTTTACAGGACTTTAAAAAGTTCAGGGTATAGAGAACCCCATATCCACGGAGGTTGGCTCTTGGCTTGTTTAAGTCAGTTCTATGTTAGTAACTTGATGAGTTAAGTAACTATTCCTGATTTTACTTTGCTGTTTGTGAGAGAGACAGGGGCAGTTGAGCTGTGTAGAAGCAATGGGATCTGCTGAGAGTGGATCAGGTGAGTGTGCCCTGGTGCTCTGCTCCCACTGCTTCTTGCAGGGTGCGCAGCAAGCTGCCTTCTCAGGTACCTTTACAGGAAGCAGCAGCAAGAAAATTAAGAATTAAAACTTAGATCAGTAAATTGGTTTCCTTGCTTGGGGTTAGAGACAGTAGCGTAGGACCTGAAAGGATCCCTACAAACCTACCAGAAATTAATGAGAAGATTCCTGGTCAGTGGGAGTTTAGGCAAACAAAGATTGATGTGAGATCCTTTGTCTCCCAGGGTGTTAATTTGGGCTCAGAGAGACTGCTGGAAGGAAGAGATTTTGACGCAGAAATCTCACTTCTGTTTTCTGTATTGTTACACCCTCCCACCCAATTAATACAGATTAATATTGATTAACAAGAAAATAACTATATTTTTGTGGGGGGAAAACGCTTCTGACAGTCTTCTGTTTGAATGCAGAAATGAGAGACATTGTTGGCACAAGAATAAATGGGTATAGAAAAGGGTTTGTGTACATTTAATTAGGAAAGTGGAGGGAGGAAAGTGTGTGTATTAATTGAGGTTTTAAACAGCAGCAAGCACTAAGACAATCTGGGACGTGATACAGGATGTCTCCTAAATTCAGTACCAAGCACGCTCCCTTTTCAATTCTGTCAATTCTTAACTGTCTTGTCTCCATTGTCATTTCACTGTGAGAGAGCCTCAGTTTAGTTCCCCCCTCCTTTTTTTCTCTCTAGTGAATACCTAATCATCACACTCCTTTTTTGACTGGGTATTGACTGTGAGACTTCCTGGCCTATTTTTTCTTGCTCACTGTAATAGCAATAGCTGGCGATCCTTATTTTGTGATTTTGAATCTGAGCTATACAGGATGCTCAGACATGCAGCTGGATTTTGGGTTAATTGAGTAATAGTCAGCCAAAACCCACGGCTTCTCAGTGGTATTAACAGAGAAAGTGAAAGGTCACAAAGCTCAAGGTTTGTTACCCTCTGAGATACTCATATCCCCACAATTAATTTAATTTTCATGATTGCATCATCTTAAATTGAGGTGAAATCAAGGATTTTTTGGGTTTTTCCCCCTCCCAGCTGAGTTTGACTGGCACAACTTCTGACATGGGTGTATGGAGGCTGGCACCATGGCCAAGTCAAATCCTTTTCTTTGTTCTCAGGGCCTGCTGCTGCTGATAAAGTGGTCGGCGCATGGCATTATGTCTTATTACATTTTTGATGCAGACTGCAAAGAAACGGGTAAACTCACCATGGTTACCACGATCTGTCATTTGGCAGGGCATGCCGTACTCAGCGATGGCCTCTAGTGTCTGCAGCACAGCTCTGCATATGTGGCGTGTACAGTAGACAATACAGCACCCCTGGCTGCTAAGGAATGAACTCTACCCATCTCACTGCTAATTTACATCAGCGGCAGGGTCTTGCTCGTGGTTGCCTCCTGAAAGTTCTTGTTTGGTTTTGTCGTTCAGTGTTGACTGAGTCACTGCTGGATTCAAGCTTCCAGCTACTGTCCACCGCAAAGGCATGTGTTGTTGGCTTCCACACCTGTGGAACTTTCTTGGTCAGCACCTATATTCATTACTTTGCCTTCTAATAGGATTTCTTTCTCACCCAGACATACCCTGTTGTGTTATTTTGTACAGACCCAGCATGGGAAATCGCTTGAATCAACATAATGTGAAACAATCACTGAACTCTCTGAAATATATTGTCATTAACCAGCACTGTGGTGCTAAGTTGTTGGTTTGCTGCAGTGGAGGTTTGCTCAGTGGGTGGGGCAGGATTCCTGAGCCTGGCCATCAGAGTCCTGGCCTAAATTCTGAATCACTTTGGAGCTCCCAGGTCTTCTATTTGACTGCTTGCAGCAGCAGTTCAGGAACAAGTCTTTGCAGGATGGCCCTTTTGTTTTATTGTACAAGAGGAAAAATCACTTCAGTCTTTCTCTGCTTAATTGAGGTAATTAAAGCTTCTTACCTTGCAGCACAAGGGGCTCATTAATGGTTTTGAAGCATTTTGAAGTCCTTGGAGGAAAGATGCAGTTTGCTGTTGTGTCATGTTTGATAATTGTTGAAACTCAGTCATTTGGACTTGAAATACTGAGTTTACATAAAGAAATCTTACCATTTTGAGCTGACAACGTGAAGAACTAATGGAGAACTACCTGTGTTCTTCCCAGTGCCATACTCTAGGGGTGCTAAGTTTTTTGGGGTTTTGCTGTGCTTTAGCAAAATGTGACAATGGGCTCCATGGGAAACCTGTCCAGAAATGCAGATTGTAATGCCATAAGGTTTAGCAGCTTAGCTAAAGACAAAGAGGAATCTTGACATTTTAAGGTGACTTAATGACCAGCTCAGTTTGCCTTTCTTAGGATTTCACATCCTGTTAACTAGTAAAAATTAGAACATGCTTTCTTCTTGTAATGGAGATACCACCACAATGACATCCAATGATCCGTTCTGAAGTGGAAAGAGACTTCCCAACTGAGGGCAGGAGTCTTTCCACTGTGTTCAGCCTTGTTTTATACAGTGCAACTGCTGGCTCACCCTTTTTGCAGCAGGGGAAACCAGGAATGAAATCACTTGCAACATTAAAACAAAGCCTAGAGATTTACATAGTTCTAAGCCCCAGTGACTTTTAGCATTGGTTTAATTTAGATTTAAATGAAGGCTGGTAAATGAGATCTGTTCCTCATAGGAAAGACAGTTGGGAATTTTCAGCAAAGGAGTTTGTGAAGGGGGAAGATTTTTCCAGACAGCAGGCAGTCTGTGTCTGTGCCTACAGGCAAAGACAGCAGCATCAGTGGATGCAAGGGCACTCTGGCTATAAGAGCAAACAAGTTGAATGGCGTAACATGCCCTTAGTACCCTGAGGTACAGTCCATGGCCAGGAGGTCCTCCAGCACTGGTGGGAAATGGGCAGCGTAATTAAGCCCCCTAAGAAAAATCTGAAGGTTGTTTTTCAGCCCCCAGTACTTAGTGTTGTGGCGTGAGGGGGAAGAAGTGTTGTGATAGTTCATTTCTGGAGCAGTTCATCAATGGTTGCACTAGAGTCTGTTTTTGGAAGTCCCAGCTGACTCAAAACCCTGTAGATCCAAATAGAATCCTTTATAACTTCAGAAAAAGTAACCGTAACCCAAGGTGGTGTTATTTTCCCTTTGGTTCTCTTACACAGCACAATTTGTCTGGCTAAAAATGTTTGATATCACACAAAGAGGAATAAAGGTAGCAGTCCTCTCCTCCAGTGTCATACAATGAGCAGCAGATCTGATATACCTCAACCGACCGTTCCCTATGAATAGTTTCGGCATTGGCTGAAAATAGTACTGAGGGTAACTTGCATTGACCATGTGATGACACTTTGAGTTGCAAAATTACTTTCAGATAACTGGCACTGAAAAAGTAAAAATAGCACAGTACATTAGACTCATCTGTGTGGAATGTATATCTGCAAAAATAGGGCTCCTTAATATTTACAGTTTGTCTAGGCAGAACAACCTGTCATGCTACACTCTGTTTCGCTTTTAGGCAAACAATTTGTGCTGATAATGTTGCAGGCTATGCTGTTTCCAAATGTACAGCAAATATGAGAGAGGCATTAATTTAACCACTCTCTTCCTAGCAAATACCATGCCTGTGAAATGTCATTAGTGAGCTCAGACAGAGGTGAGAGGTCACAGCTTTAGCAAAAAGTGATTAAAATGTGTCCCAACGTAACAGACTAATTAATCTTTAGATAATAACAGGGTGTTTTTTCCTCTTTCCTCTCTCCAGCTGGGAGCGTTCACTCTCCTTCCACAAGTATGGCAACATCCGCGCAATACAGACAGCTTATAAATGACTACGGACCCCCATCTCTAGGCTACACACAAGGGATGCAGGTACCTCTCTGCTTGTTTCTCTTTAATCGAATCACTGACCCTGCATACTAGCCCGGATTGGGGCCTGTAATCTGAGGTGTTCCTCCCTCCCACCAAGATCTGAAATCAAACCCAAATGGCACACTGATTCATCACGCATGTCTTGGGATCAAATTAGACTAAGCAGAGTGCTGAGTGAGATTGGTTACTAATTAACTGTTTGTCCCAACCCATCTGAGTCACTGTGAAACACGTCTTCAGTTATGTTGAGATACAAGAGCTTTTAACATATTTTATTTGTTAAAAAATGACTATTTCTGTAATGTTTCTCTTCAGTAGATTTATATCCTAAAGCTTAGTCCCATAAAGTGTGTGTCATGCACAGTCCTTGTGGGCTGCTCCAGTAATCCAGCTGTAAACTTCCCATTAGATGTTCTTGACTTCATAGGATTCCTCCTATGGTACAGGCAGTTTTGCCTTTTCTGCTTCTTGCTCTCCTGCCTTCCCCACAAAATGTACACCTAAACACTGAAGAAGCAAAACCAGAGTTAAATAAGCAATTCCCAGCTTGCAGTTCTTTTAGTTCTGTTTTAGCTCTGGTTTTAGCCAAGGTCTCTCTCTTGCAGCTGCATGCTCCCATTTGATCCTGAGTTTTGAAGGGCACATAGCATTGTGTCCAGCTGTAGTGGCAACCACAAAAAGCAAATGATGTTTCTATATTAAGCCTGAAATTTAAATGTCTTAAAAAGTAGCTTCAAGGTCTGTTTCTCCCTGTGTTCCCAGATGCTGTTTGTTGTAATTGTTCTGTTTGTGGCAGTATGTGATTGAGATGAATCTGCTTTCAACTACAGGGGACCAGCAGTAGCCAAGTACCACAAAGCAAATATGCAGAACTTCTAGCTATCATAGAAGAACTAGGAAAAGAGATTAGACCCACGTATGCTGGGAGTAAAAGCGCGATGGAGAGGCTAAAAAGAGGTAATGTTTAAATCTATTTGAAAAAAATCATGTCGCTTACAGTTGGAGCACTGACTGCTTGTGTACAGCTTCATAACAGCTGGTTCCTTTGAAAGGAGACAGCTGTTTTGAGCTCGTCATTAAACTGGGTGTATCAGTGAGCAACTGAAACCTTGGGATACTCTACTTGTGCTGCATTTGTTGGATAAACCAGTGACAAAATGGCTTTCATGTGCACAAAGGGAGTTTCAGTTAGTATTTCAGACTACCTTTTAGACCCATAAGGTGTCCAGTGGATACGTTCTCCCATGTTGCTCGTGACTGACTTGCCCCTTCAATTTACCCTTTCTGGTCTCCACAATACATGGCCAAACATTGTTTACTTCTCCTCATGTACATCACCCATCTACTTGACCCAGGAGTCTTTACTAAAGTGCATTTTCACACCAAGGCTGATGGAGAGCTACAAGAAGGGAATAAAAGGTTGTTAGGGAGGGCTGTGTAGACTGAGATGTCAAACATACACATTTACTCCTCCACTCTGTTACCTGTTGTCAATGGATGTCATTAAGAGCCACCAGGGAGGGACATAGAGGCTTTTAGGCCTGGCTGATAGGTTTTGCCAGCTTTGCTTTGTCAGCTAAAAGGGGTAATAAATGCCCTTTCCTTGCAGTGTAAAAGAAACCCCTGCATGCCCCACTGCTGACATCAGCTTGACATTGTCCTCTGCAGGGGACGTGAAAGGGATATTTCTGAAGGAGCAGTGGGACATACCATTGCCCCAGCTCCTGAAATTACCCTGAAAGGCCACAGACAACAGTTGTGCTGGCAGTCCTGTCCTTTGCCAGCATAATGTAATTACTGTTTCCTTGGTCCTTGTGCTGAGTTTGGCTCATGCTTTCAACCCAGAATTGGAATGTTACTGTAGCAGACTAACTTCACCACCTTGCAAATCCCCCTTTCATTTACCCAAAGACTACAAAGCTTTATTTAAGGCTCAACCATTATGGGAGAGTAATATATCTGCCATGACATGCAATAAAATGACTAGTAGCTGTTCTGGGAAAGGATGCAATAAAGTCTGCTGATGAGTGGTAAGTGGAATCTGGCCCAGCTAAAATCAATGTTGCTGGAGTCTCTTTATTGCATTGCCTGAGTCAGTATTAATAGATCATGAATGGCAGTAGGCTAATGGGGACAACCTGAGAGGGATCAGGAGAGGTGCAGACATCCTCAGTTTGGTCAGGAGAAGCTGTTTTGTTGCTACTCACAGTGAGTATTCAGTTTGCTGCCTAAGGTGAGTGTCGGATTCAGTGCTGGCACTGTGACTTAACAGTGTTGCAAAGAATCCCAAATACATACTTTTTGCTGCCATCTTTTGGTCACAGACATACCTCTCTTTCCATTTTGTGAGCCTGATGCTTGAAGGAGCATGCGCAAGTGTGAGAGCAAAAGTGACTGAGGGTAACCCATGTGACTGCAGCCTCCCTGGCCACGTCCCCAGCTCCACCTGCTCCGAAGCACAGAGACTGCTGACCTCTAAAACTGGCCAAATTCCCCACTGTTCATCATTCAGGATAGATCTGCTGCATAAACTAGGCATCCTGCCACCAGATCCAGGTCTGATGCGTGAATTCTGCATCCCACAGCTGCAGCATGCAGCTTTACTTGTCTGTGTCAATTTAACCCTCTGCAAAGCCTTATGCCTGTCAAGTCCCAAGTCAATACTCCTTGGATGTAAAGGCTGTTGCTGTGATATGGAATAGCAGACTTCCAGAAACAGAATCCATTATCTTTAAATAGAATTTAAACTTCATCTCTCACATTATTGTCCTTTCTCCACCTTGTTAAAGAACATGACTGAGCAGAGGAATCACTTTCTGTCTTGTCCTGTCAGTAAAAGATAACCTCGTTTGTAGCAGAAAAACCTGCCTTGTCTCTCATCTCTAAAACCCATCTCAGGCTCTGTTCTTTCAGCAGCTCTGTGAACAGGAATCTAGATTTAGTTCCAGGATTAAGAATGGAGGTCCAGATTGCTGAACTGAAGGCAACAGTCCCTGTAGTGAAAAATTCCACATTATGTCTATCAGATGAGAGTAGATGTGGCAGCATGTGAAGTGGTGATGACTTACACTGGGAGCTGAGCCAGTGTTAGGAGGGAACTTTTTGCACACACCATAAAAAAAATCCTTCTTACAAGAGACACAACTTGTGTTTAAGCAGTATTGCGAGGGCTTGAATTAAGTGCGTCCTCTCAGAGAACTGTCCCAAGGTATTAAGACTCACAGATTGCTAAAATGATTCCCCGGATAACTTTGTATTTACTTTTCATTCTACTGCAGCAAAATAACTCACAGGTAGGCAAAATGGTTTTCTCCCCCACCCCCTTTCTGTTATGTCTTTGATTTTCAACAGGCCTGCACTGCACATTAGGATATACCTGTCACTGCAGACCTGCAGATCTTACCATGCTTCCATTCCTTGTTTAGCCCCTTTTCCATTTACAATAGCAGTTTGAGAAAGCAGCAGCTGATGTTTGGGAAGTGAGGGGTCTCCCCCTTTTCTGTGGTAGCCTTGGCAACGTAGGACAGAAATACCTCAACCTTTCTCTGCAGTGTCATTGCAAGTGTGACCAGAATGAGATGATTGAAAACGTGTCCAATTTTTTTGCAGGCATTATCCATGCCAGAGGATTAGTTCGGGAATGCTTGGCTGAGACGGAACGAAATGCAAGGTCCTAGCCCACTCGTTCCATCTCTGAATGAAGAAAAAGTAACACTTGTTCCTTTTGACTCTTGAAACATTCAGACAAATTCCTTTATTTTGAATGTTTTGCCTTTCTTGTTTCACCCTTACGAAAATGTATAGTTAAGAATGAGAAAACAAGGATTTTTCAACTTCCTGAGGGTTTGCATTTTGTAAAGACATTAAAACTCCCTACAAAATGTTTCTAAAACAGGAAAACTGAACTGCATGCAGAGGAATGCTCTTTATCTCCCAGGCTCTATTTCAGTTCTCTTCTTATCCAGCCACAGTCTCATTCTGGTTTTTGGTTTTTTCCTTTGACTGTATTCACTTAACCCCAAACTGTCAATCTTCCACAGTTTGACATAAGCTCTGAGGATTTTGTTTAAAGAATGCAGAATAGCATGCTGTCCCCTGTAGTCTGCTAAGTCACACTTTGTCATACAGCATAGACCCTGCTTAGAAATAACCTTCCCCTTCTCTTATTTTCCCTTTTTTGTTCGTTTTGCATAAACATTTGCATGACTGTTAGTGCTTTGAAGTCCATTTAAAGTGCATGAGTTATATGGAAAATAGGGAAACCTATTAAATGACAACAAGGTCCTGGAAAGCCAATTTCTACATTAAGGCTGGAGATTTCAGTTTAAAGTTTGCCAAAAAAAAGAAGAAAATTCTGGGTAAATTACTAAAACTGTTATTTGCATCTTTGTATGTATTTATTACTTGACGTAATAAAGCTTATTTTCATTAACAGTTTGTATTAAAACTCTGTACAGTCACTTTAATTGGATCCATACTCCATGAACAAGAACTCTCAACAGCTAAAAATGTAACTTTCATGCAGGAGGCCCAGGTTCAGGAGCAGAGAATGGAATCAGGGAACAGCCCTGAATTGCTGGCGAGTTTCCATTGGTGGCACAGTCCCATGCAGTTGGAAGGTGGTTACAGTTGCCGGTAGTCTCCACTCCTTTCAAAACACTTACTGTGGGCTGGCTTCCTGAAGCTCTCTCCTTCAATGCTGAAGGCCAAAACTTGGTGGCATCTAGTGAGGTCCTGTCCAGAAATGAAAGGGAAGTTCTGGTTAAGCAGTTAGAGATGTGAATGGGATTAAAATGGGAAAGTATTCCTCACTAGTGCCTTCAGAGGCACAGTAACAAAGGACATGCAGCTGTATTTGCAGAACGTGAGAAACTGTCTGAAACTAGGGAGGATACCCAAATGCCCGAGCTTAATGTAATAAGTGACTGTAATTCACTGTTACACAATCTAAATCCTAAGGAAGTTGGGATGTCTGGGCTATCTTAACACATAGAGCTATGGATAGTTGCAGAAAATACAGATATTAAGAGGCCACGTTAATTACTTCACAGCATGGATGAACTGGATTCCATTGCCTTAGGAGGCAGCTTCTATGACATGTTCTTTAGCTCTAATAAGCCAATTTTACCTTTGAACTTGAAGAACACAACTCACTTGCAGGAGGGAGTGTTGGTTTTAGGCTTGTTCTCCCCAAGTGTTTGAACTCCTATGAAGCATCGTAAGGTGTCATCCAGGCAGAAAGAAATCTATTGCACTTTTTGGTCTCCATTACCAATGGTGGAAGGTTTATAGTTCCTTTTTAACAAGGATTGCTGTAGCTCTTCTGAACTTGGCAGGAAAACTGATTGCTAAATGTGATTAATGAGATGATGGTGGGCAGAAGCAGAAATACAACTGCTTTTATCACCTCAGTTTTACAGTAATGGAAGGTCATTACTTGGTCTTTCAGCAGTGCTTAGGGAGATCTACATCAAACTAACTTCATCCTAGTCTGAAACCTGGGTTTAGGTATAATGACAAAGGTTCCCCTTACCCTACTCAGGCAAGTCTGTATTTTACACGTTCATTTCTTATCCAGTTGTTGCATCTCTTTAAAAAGCTTTTTCCTTTCTAGGTGTTCCCTTGCTCTTCTTTTTTTCTCTTGCTTTTTCCTCTCCAATGCTTTCTTCTCTTTAAAAACATCACTTTCTTCACCTTTATAGAAAAGGTCAACTTTTTCCTGCATGATTTCTCTGGCTATCTTCCGGTTCTTCTCCACTGACCTTGTTTGATGACACTGAAGAAATACAATAGAATATTTTTACTGGAATTTTATAATCTCTTTATTCTTCTGCTTTCCCTTTCAGTCTATGCATTCCTGCCATTACTGTAAAGAAACTCCTCTTTTACTACTGTAACTCATTAGACTGGCTTTTGCATTAATCTCCAATGCGCCTATTTTACCTTCGAGAGCTGTTTCTGAGTTTAACTGTCTCCTCCTTATGATAAGGAAGCAAAGATTAATTTCAAAGTATTAATCCACAAGAAGTAGGCAAGAGGAATGCTTAAAAAGAATCTGCAAAGTGAATCTGATCACCTTGTTAAGGAACACATTCTAACTCGCAAGAGGGGCAGGAATGTGAGAGCTGCCACTCAGAGGCAGCTACAACAAAAGAGTGTATTTCTGATAGCCAAAACTTGCTTCTGGCTCAGGTTCTTTACATACAAACTTTTCTTCCCTGACATTTGCACTGTGATGATGCATTAATATTAAAGAAGACCTGGAAGACATGATGCCAATTTGTGACTTAATGGAATAAAGCAGTTACCTTCACTACAATCCCAGATGGAACGTGCTTCAAGACAACACAGTTGTTTGTCTTATTTGTGGCTTGGCCTCCTGGGCCATCACCTCTCACAAACTGTTCTTCTAATTCTGCCTCAGTTAGTCCAAGGAGATTGAGAGAGTTTTTCTTCCCTGCTGCCTGAAGTAAGGGTGCTCTGGGTTGAGAGAAGTGCTTCCTGCCCAGAATCCATGGACTCCAGCCCGGCGCTCGGACTTCTCTCAGTAAGGATGCAAAATGAAATAAACTTGGAACATTCATACGGAAACGAGGACAGTTTCTCAGGAACAAAACCTGAAACAGAAGTGGGGAGTAGAGTTCACCGTGAGAATCCTGTGTTAAGATCTAGATCCCGCTTGTTCCCGGCGTCAATGGCAAGGCCACGGAGAACGATACAGTCGATTAAACGTCCTCTAAACGCTATAGCAGTGCTGAGAACCCAGCAGTCCCGCTAACACAGCGGGCAGCACGGCGTCAGCAGAGCCCGTAACGAGCTGAAACGGCGGCCGTGGGGCC
>JANRGW010045900.1:0-48636 GCA_024733675.1 Psilopsiagon aymara | reverse complement strand
TGGCTTTAACTGCCAGAGGGGAGACTGAGATGAGCTCTTGGGCAGAAGCTCTTCCCTGGGAGGGTGCTGAGGCGCTGTCACAGGGTGCCCAGAGAAGCTGTGGCTGCCCCATCCCTGACTTTCTGTCACACACAGTTCCTGCTGCCTGTGCTGCAGCCAGACAAATCCCTTTAGTGACGGGAAGACAGTAATTGGTGTATGTTTCCCCTTCTCTTGCACCCCAGGGTCACTCTCCTGAGCACGAGCATGATGTTAGGACTACCTTTGGCATCTCTCTGTTCTCTTTTGTGTGCTGGATAGCAGTATTCACTGACACATGCTGCTTCTCTGATTTATGAATCGAGATATATTTCACCAGAGAGAATGAGTGCCTGGGGGAGGAGAGCAGGGCTTTGATCTCAATGTGCATTTGAAATACAACTGTAAAATCACAATTAGATTGTAATCTCTTTGGGGCAGGGACATCTTTGTTTGCCCGGTACAGTGCCTACCATGCTTTGGGTGCCATGTTATCAACAGAAGAGGTTGAGTAATGTGTGATGCTCACAAACTGTGTCTGTTGACCCTGCCATTGAGCGGCTGTTCTCATCCTATAATTAATAGTGTGCTTTGATTTCTTTTCCCTGCTTCTCATCTCTAATAACTGGACTTTGCTGGGCTCTTGGATCATAGGTGGGATGGATCTGCTGCCCAGCCTTTGACTGGGGTTCTGTGCTGTTGGTGGCTGTGCATGTGCTGTGTGAGTTCATCCATCCTGGTGAGACGCTGGCACAGGTTGCCCAGAGAAGCTTGCTTGTTAATTGCCTGCCCTGGGTCAAAGGTTTTCTGTGGAGACAGCACAGCAGATGATGTCCTGTCTGCATCCCTCCAGAACTGCTCTTTCCTCAGCTCCCAAAGCAGCACCGTGCGTAATGGTTTCACCAAGCCTTTACTGTCACTGCTACTTTAAAATCCTGCTTTAATTTATAACCACTGCATTTGAGTGGGAAACTTGCCTCGTCATTGTAGGGAAAGGGAAGGAAAGGATGCTCAAGGTGTGATTGCTAAATAAGTAATGAGTTTTGATGTTCAGGGCTTCAATCTCCTCCTACACTGTGTATGAAGCGCTGCTTTTTAAGGTGAAGATCTGGTTTCCGTGTGTTCTGTACCTGGTGGCTCAGATTTGAGACAGTGACTTCCACAGTCTCAGCAGTTGCATTTTCTAGCTTTGGGATCCAGGGCTGCCCCTCTCCAGGACGCTCTGTTGCAGTGGAGAGGCTCTTCATCTTGAAGAGAAGGAGGAGGATGGACTTTGAGATTGTTTGAGCTGAACTGGCTGTGAAATGCAGTCCTTGTGGAAACTCTTTAAAAGGGTCTGCTTCCCCTGCTGTCGTGGTAAGATGCAGGAGCACTTTTGAAGCAATTTTGCTTTCCTAAGAGTCAATTGGGGTTGAGTGAGAGGCAGAAAAGATGCCATTTTTGAGAGCCATCAAGCTGCGAGTTAAAGCTGAGGTACACTTGGGTGATGTCTCCAGCTCAGTTGCCTCTAGGTGCTTTGCTCTGAAGTAGGACATGATGTGTCTCATTTCACACGAGCTACTGACCTGTGTCCTTCAATTGTCTTGATTCTTCAGCTGCAAAGATCCATTAGCGCAGACAGAAGTTTCTTGCCTTCCCAGCCAGGAAGAAAAAGGCAAAGGAGGCATGGAAGGGAGGGGAGAGAGCTCAGAAGGAGCCTTTGCTGGCAGATGACTGCGGTGAATCTCACAGCCCCATTTAGCACATCCATCCTTCCAGAGTAGCTGATGGCACACGTGAAATGCAGCAAGTCCTGGGGCTATTGTGTAACTTGGGGGATGCCTGCAGCCGCTGCTCATAATTAATCATTCAAGCACCAGTAAAATCAAGTGACTTTCCTGACGGTACCCAAACTGCTGACCGCAGTGCGTTTCGAAAGTTCGCTGGATGCTGAACCTCGAATGACCCATGGATGGATCTGGAATAGTAATTTTCATAATCCTCAAGTCATTATCTTAAGAGGGAATGTATTGTTCTCCTAATTAAGTCCATCCACACGCTGTGCAGCTTCCCATGCAAATGCACTGTGCATAAACTAATTAAAAGAAATATACAGCCACAAGGACTTAAACTGCCTTTCATGCAATCGCTTTAAATTATAAGGAGCCTCCCTCCTCCCCCCTCACACACACACACACACACACTCTAACAAGGGATGTTCGGCACCATGTTCAGCAGGGAAAACCACTGAGCAGTTTTGGATCAGAATCTGGAATTCCCCAGAATTTATTAGAAAGCTTTTGTTTTATGACATTTTTGTGAGGGCCCTGGATGTGTGGAAGACCCGAATGAAGTGAGAGTTATGATCATTTAATAGGAGACAGTCGCTGCCCTGAAGAGCTCACAGTCTAAACAGACAAGACAGCCAAGAGCTGGAAGAGCCTTTTTAGCCGTTAAAACAGCTCAGCCATTGAAGAGTTGAATGACTTTCTCAAGGTCATATGTACAGAGCTGGGAACTGGAGGCAGCCCTGGTCCAGCAGTGGATGTGCCCGAGCCTCTGCCTTTAGCAATAGACCTAAGAAGATGTGATCTGTAGAAACTTGGTTAATGCAACAGCACCAAAGGGCAATTTCCCAGTGGAACTGAGGGGTGTTTGGTTGGCTGGAGGTGGCTGTCGGACTGCTTGGCTCTACTCAGTAGTTATTTCATGTTCTCAGTGCGGTGGAGGCTGTGTCGCTGGAAGGCTATGGGTTGGAGGCCTCTGTTTGTGTTTGGTTGTGGCAAGGATGTGAATGAAGCAAGTTGGAGCTTCATTCATTTGTTGTCAGGATCAGCCTTCTTGCTATAATTTCCCTTGGGAATACTGCTGACATTGCCTTGGGCTTCTGTTTTGCAGGAGAGGAGTGGAAGCTCTGGATGTGTCCTGCTTGCTGCTTTCACTCTTCATGTAGCATGGCTGGTGTCTGCAGGTCTGCTGCAGCACTGTGGTGTTACTGCTTGCCCTCCTCCTGTAGGAAGAAATGAAAAGCAACTTCAGTATTTTGTCTCAATACACACAATATATGTTCAAATGTATCATCTTGGTCTCCATGATGATAGCAGTGAGAGGTGTCGGTACATATTAACATGCTGGGTTGGGGGTAGCTTAAACCAGTGCATGTGCCAGCGAAAGATAACTTGGATTTTTGCCTTGCTCAGGCTTTCTCCCACAAGTACCTTTTTTGGCTGCTGGGATTATGAGATACTCCAGAAGAAGACCAGGGCATGTGAGATGGGGCAGCAACCCTGTAAACTGAATCTGAGTTTAATGGTGGAGCATCTCGGTGTTTTCCCTGGTCTGAGTGGTCTTCAGGGAGTTGGTGGTACGGAGATAGGCATTTGCAAGTCTCACATGATTGTGAACCTGCTGTGCACACAGAGCATGAGTGACAGGACACAGGTAACAGGTCACATAGCAAGGGAGCAGTTTGTGAGTAGTCTGATCTGAGCAAAGTACCCAGGCAAAGAAGCTGGTATTTCACTGAGGTGAACTGAGTTAATGCAGCCGTGCCCATCCACAAGAGAGGGCACAGCAGCAACCATGCAGCTTTGAGCCACAGATGGAATAGTTTCAGCTAGATGCTAGAATGAAAGATGGGCTGTGTAGCTCACAGCCAAAGAGGCAGTAGTTGGTGCCTGCATCTTCTGAACAAGCGACATGTGAAGTTATCGAGGCAAGATGCAGAAACAGCCCGTTAGTGAGAGAATGCCATCCAGAGGGGGACTAGTCCAGGGAGAAGTGGCAACCAAGCCCTCAACAGCCCGGCCATGGCTGGGTAGGAATTTGCACATGAGTTTTGAGAAAACACAGGATTGCCTTGCTCTCATTTGTAGCGGGTGTTTATAGGTGCAAAGTGGAAGAGGAAATTTCCTCAGCCTGGTCTTCATTACCGTCTCATTTTGCAAGTGGCAGGTTTCCTGGCAGCATCCCTACCAGTGCTGCAGTCATTGGGAAAGGCAGCTGGAAAAAGGATGGTGGCAAAGAGCTGGGATCCACCCGGGAGGCCCCTGCAGCCCGGGATCAGAACCGGAGCGAACAGGCAGTTCTCTTATCTGATGTAGCCCGGAGAGCAGACAGATAGGACTGCAGCAGTCACTATGATGGGAATGTGGTGGGTGGACTCAACCAAGAGAAAAGAAACCCTCCCCTCCATGGATGAGCCTTCATCTCTGTTTCCCCTCTCCAGTCCTCATTCCGGCAAAAGGGAGGATCTTTTCCCCATCTAGCAACGAGATGAAAGAGTGCCCCCCATTTGACACTTCATGAGTTGGCTGAACCCTACAAAATGATCTTCATAAAATCCTGATTCCAAAGCATCAAAGCCTTTTCCTGACTGGTAAAAACCCTAAAAATTCCTGGAAGAACTGCCAAAGGGCAATGGGGCTGATTCTGTCAACTGCCTTTGGTTAGAGCTGGGTTTGGTTATTTATGGGGGCTGGGGGAGGCAAGAACTTTCCAGATGGGCGGCTGAACCAAATATAACAATGATAAATATCAATGCAGTTATGTGAAGGGAAAAGAATGCCTGTGCTGAAGGGCTGCTTGAGGATGTCTTTGTGTGAGACATCCCTCTGCACGATGCTGCTTGTGGCATCCCACCCTGTGCTGCTCCATTCCTGTGTGCTGCACAGGCACCTCCTTCCGTGCCTGCTGAAATGCACTCTTTGCTGGGATGATGCTGGCTGGATTTAATGGTTCAAAATCATCTGGGTTCTTAAGTCATCCTGAAGTATTAATTCTGATCACTGAGAGCACTGTTGGGGTGTGAGGTGCTGCACAGAGCAAAAACTGTCCCTTCTCCAAAGGCATTGCAGTCTAGGCATACGTGGCAAGAGAAAGCATGAGAAAGGCAAAGCATGTGGGATTGGGACTGATTGGTGGATCTCTCTATGCATCCAAGAACAGAGGAGGAGGATTCAGTAATTCCTTCAAGAGGGAAGCTTGCTTGCCATCTACTTAGTGAGGAAGCATGCTGAGTGTCCGGTGCAAGTGGGAAGACGGCTGGGAGTCAGGACTGTGTGGGAGAGATGAAATACCTGGTGAGAAAGGAAATTTGCTGGAGAGGGTTGAAGTTGGTGACTGCAAACTGCCTTTTGGCTGAGAGTACCCTTGGGTTTCCGATGTTACTGATGCCTGCATAGGCTGTTAATTATCCAGTTCAATACCGTCGCTTTCCTTGTGTGATCTTTATTTTTGGAGCTGTCCCCTGGTGGAAACCCCTCAGTACTCTCATGGAAAGGATATGTAAGAAATTGTCCCTGAGGTGATTTTTTTTCCCTACTGGGTCCTGTTCTACTTCTTTCACTTTGGTATCTGCACTGTCAGCCTCACATGTTGACTGATACTCATTTACACTATTGAAAGGGTGGTGAGGCTCAGCCTACTGAGGTTGCCGTCCATCACTGCAGTGAATTCCAGCTCTCTAGGTAAGCCTAATGAAATCGAGGGAATTAGTCTCTCTTTTCCAACCAGCAGAGCCGTATTCAGTTGCGTTCTTTGTTTAGGTGATGTTCTACATCAGCCTGTGGTCCCACCATCGTTGCCTTTCACCAGCCCGCTGTCCCGTGGGAGCCCAGCCCTGGTCACAGTCATCAGTCAAGGAAGGTGCTGCCTCCTCTCCCTGCTCCTCACCCAGGGGTGGACCCTCCCTGCAGGAAGAGATGGCTGGGATGAGGTGAGTGGTTTGTTTGCTCATGAGATGGCAGGACCCTTGTTCCTTGTTAAGCGCAGGGGAGATAAGAGGTGTCATTGATGCTTCCAGGTGTTCTTATCACAGGCCTTAGTCTGAAATGACACTGTTCATCCACACTTTCTCTCCAGCTTATTGATGAAGAGAATTTTTTCCTGTTGTCTCCAGTCTCTGGAAAGGCCCTAGACAAAAGAATTTTTCAGACACATCATTTCCTTTTGTGAATCAAACTCTACCCCCTTAATGTTCAGCAAATAATTTGTTCCAAAGGGACCGCGTTGTAGGTGATCATAATTACATTTGGGTTTTAATAATCATAAACACTCCTGTTTTCTAAGAACCAGCAAAACTGATTTCCAAATCATTTAGTTTGAATGGCATGTTTTGTGTTTGTGTCGCATCTTTTCCCCCATACGCACTTCTAAAGAAAAACAATGTATTAAAGAAAAGAAAAGCAAGTATGGGGGGAAAAAAACCTTGGAGAACTTTAAAAGACTCTAAACCTGAAAAGGGAGGGTGGGATCAGCTAATTTGTCCCTCTTTTGTATGGTTTATTAAGCCTTTTGTTCTGGAACGCATGGGTTCAGTGGGAAAGCGTTTTTTGATATATAATGTATTTACTTTTGCTAATTAATTAAAGCAGTATTCATATGAAAATGCCGACTGATAATGGCTTTCACAGCAACAACTGTGTTTTTTAAAGTAGCAACTTTTAATTACAAATTGACTGGCAGAAATATATAAACCCAAATATTGTTCCACTGATTTCCTTTTAACTGCGTTACTCTTGCTTGATTTATCGGATTAGGGCTTTTCACACATAGTGCGTACAAGATATTGTTTTTAATGAGAAATTAAAAGATTACCAACAATACCCATAAACCATTAAAAACACAAACTCCAGATGAATGGTAATTAGACAGAATGATTTGAGGCTGATAAATGGAAAGCAATTAATGTGTTTGTTTGGGATTCTGAAGATAGCTCTGGGTGTTCCAGAAGGCACTGAAGGGTTCAGATTTGGTGCTGAATTGCACGTGGAGATACTTGCACTGCTTCAAGTGTCCAGGGTGTCAGTGGAGAAGATGCTGACTGGGCTTTGGAAAGGGGGAGAGGTGAGGAGTGATGGGGAGGGGTTTTGTGGGGAGGGCTAAAGGGGTACATCAGAGCAGGGCTTCCTTGGGTCAAATCTTTCCTATGTTTCATTGCTATCTGTGACATAACTTAAGGGAAGGCTCGAGGAGGTAAGAGGGAAGAAAGTGCTGAGGAGAAGTAGAGGTTTCTCATCTGTGGTCTCTCAGGTTTGCATCTTCTGCTCAATTTGAGCAGCACCACATCAGTGAGCCTGTGTGAGGTGTTCTCTTCTGGGAGATGAGGAGGTTGCATTTGTTAGTGGTGCCTCGTAAGCCCATCAAGAGCATCCTGTTTCTATTCTTTTTCTTATTCTTGGCATAGCAAATGTTTTGGGATTCTGTTTCAGCAAGGGTAAGTATTCTTGGGCGCTGATGCCTTTTGATATTGTTCCTTGTAGTTGGGTCTAGAACAGAGCTCGCCATGATTTCCCATCTCAGGAGAGTTTCCCAGGTCAAGGAAAATAGCCGAGATCAAGTAATTCCCTAAATCAGGATAGTGATGTCTCCTCTCAAAAATCCTAATCCAAAATAGCTCTCCCCACCCGAAACCCTGAAGCCTCAGGTGACACATGAGGCTTACAACCGAAATATTTCATTTCACTTTTTACTGGTTTGAATTGCAACTCTTGTCCAAGTATAAATTAAACAGGACGTGGAAATGAGGAGTCATGACAAAGAAAAACCTGAAACCTCTTCCCCGTTCCCCCCCCACGTAAGGAATATCCATCAGAATCAGCCCTTTCTTGCCCAGTTTTTCTTGTGACAATTTGGCATTTTTGATGGGGATTTGGAGTATGTTTATTGAGGAAAAATATCTTGACGTGGAATTATGCAAGTGGAGCTCCCTTCTCCTCCATCAGTTTATCTCTCTATTCCAATCCCTCCTTTAGATGTGTTTCTTCCATGAGTCTTTTTGGTGCTTATCCACTGTAGAAAGAAACGCATCATTTAACAAGGCAAGAGAACAGTGTGTGCCCTTCATGTTTAACCATCAGCTGCTGGTATCTTCTTTGAGGAAGCAGGTTTTCAAAGGAGCTCAAGTTCTTGAAAGCACTTTTCAGAGTGGATGCTGGTGGTGCTCAGTTCTAATGATACCCTGGTCCTCGCATTCCTAGTGGGAACAGTTGGACTGAACCAGGTAATTCCTTCAGGCTTTGCCCTGGGAAACTGATGTTCTCTATGGAAACTCTGTGGCTTGTCAGACTTAGGTCCCAATTCTTTCACTTGTTGCCTGTCTTTCAAGCATGCTTGTCTTGTGGGTGCTCTGAAGGAGTATTTGCAGGAGCCCTGTGGCTTCATCCCTGCACAGCACACTGTGATCCTCATGGGGTGATTTGTGATAGCTCTCTTTCATCCTACTCCTCCAGCCATGGATGGTTGCAGTGAAAGTCTGTGTTAGCAAAGTGTATCTTGCTTCTAGAGATGAACTGGACAAGGTACCACTTCATCCGAGGGGTTCCTCTGGGCAACACTTGCTGGTTGTTGTCCCCACTGTGAAGTAGCGACTTGGGCATCTCGTACAGTATTTTTGATTCCTTGTGCACCGGTTCAGCCATCAAATTAACAAAAAAGGCTCTTGGAGGAGCCACCGGGGACCTATTGCAAAGCTGGATGCCAGTAAAATCCGGTTGTGTGTAGCAAAAGGGAAAAGCCCAATAAGGAAACAGTAACAGAAGAGCTCTATTAAAAAGGCATATGGATACAATGCTGCTGGCCCAGTTAATGAACCTGTTCTATTCAGTAGTGCAATAAAATCCAAAGTAATTGCAAATGAAACTTAATGCCTTGTAAAAGAGTTCAGCTCCGTCCTTCCATAGCCACAGGTTCTGGCAATAGGGGCTGGTTCAGTGGGGTGGGGGGGTGCTGCACAGCCACTCTCATCAGTTCTGCTCAGTGGTTTAAGGTTGTTGGAAATGTCCTGGCCCCTTCAGCCAGCCCAGCCTCTTGCAAGAGGATGTGGACCAGGGCAACGCATGGGGGATTTGGCCCTCAACCCTATGCCTACAGGATCCTGCGCATTCTGGTCTTCCCTGAAGGAGTTCCTTCGGACTGGTGAAACCAGGGAGGTGAGGAGGTGATGGTTGCTCTTCTCCTGTGTTCTCAAATCCCTGTGTTTCACCCTCATGCTGACTAGAGTGGTGGGCTCAAAAGCCCTGCAAGAGGAAGGCAGAGGAGTCCTCCTAACCTTGCTTGTGTGTGTATTCCTTCTGGGCTTTGGTCCTGACTTTTTACAGTATGGTTCCTGCCTTGCTCCAAGCAACCTCCATCTGTTTGGGGAAAATAGACTGATGATTTGGCTCCCTAGTGCAGATTTTGGATAACAGTTTCCTCAAGTCGTAGGGCTCTATCTGATTGTCTTTACTCAGCTCTCAAGTCAAACATCCTTTATGCGAATAAGACGTATGTGGGAGGGAGGATTTGCAGCAGCAGCATTTTTGGGTGAGGATAGTGATATTTTTTGGTTGTTTAGTGCCAGTCTTTGGGAATGAAATAACTGCTTAAGAATTTGAGCTTCCTTTCAAAGGCATGTTTCTAGTCTTCGTGTCTGTGTGAACTCCACCCCCTGTGTAATTTGGAAGTGTGACTTGGTTATGCCTGAAAGGCTCCGGATCCAGAAGGCAGAGGAAAAATAACCCAAAGCTGATTGTTATTAAAACCAAACAGCACCACCCCCTCCCAGACTGCGGGTGTTTGAATTCCTGGGTTTGCATTGCTGGTTTAGGGCCAAGGGAACAGGAGGCAGGTAGGAGCCTGACTCACCTTAAGTCAGAAGCAGAAACCTGGCAGTTGCTTGAAAACGGCCTGAGCCTGTTAATCCTGGTGAGCAAGCACCCACAGAAAGGGGTGAGCAAGGACAGCGTGAGTGCAGGGAAGGAAATACCAGCCCATAGAGAGAGCCCTTCCTGCTCACCCACCCACCAGTCTCATTTTTCAGGAGACAAGTATCAGTCCTGCAAAGGGTGATATCCCCTCCTGCTCCTCCTTTACCAATCAGGTTGTCATTTAATTTGCAATGCTTCGTTTCCCCACCTGAATTGACTATAGTTGGTAGATAAAGCCGTGAATGGCCCTTTTGAGTTCAAATGATGGTTCTAGCCACACATTCCTCAGTTAAAAATGTGCAGTGTCCTCCTTTCCTGGTATGTGCTGGCAGAAGTCATGGGGTGCGCTCTGAGAAATAGCCCCTGCTAGCTTTATTGTTGCCCTTTCCTTCCTCTGATGGCAGGAGTCGGGGGCACTGTCAGTCTCTGAGCTCACAGCGTCTCATTGGCATTGTTCGAGCTGTGCCATGCTGTAGGGTTCATCTTGATTCTCTGAAGTGGACAATGAAGGGGCGAGTTTCTGAAATCCCAAGTGGGATTCCTCATGAAACTTCCTTCCCCCTTTCTCCCCTCGAGAGGAAGCAGCCTCCTGCGCGCTCCCCAGCCTGCTGCTCTCTGACAGGGTTAGGGCTGTCGCCCTTCAGAGCTTCCTGAGGATCCATAGGTTTGACTTGGCTTCTCTAAGGCTCTTGTTGAAATTGGTCCAACGCTTTATCCTCACATCCGCCACGCACATGAATTCCTTAGTGCCATACGCTGGTTAAGATCCATTGCGAGCCGTGGCACCTCTCTGTCTTTGCCCCTTCGCCCACCCCTGTGAAAAATGTGTGGTGGTGTAAATAGAGGCGAAGGCAAATATATACAAGGTGGGGAGCCTTAGTGATGTGGAACTGAGAGATGAGGGCAGCAGAAATGTAGTCTGTGGAAGACTACTATGGGGTTTTGATAAGGAAATGAAAGACTGGCCCTTAAAACTAGAATTGAAGTCTGCTGAAGTCAATAGAGAGATCTGTGTTGGTTTCAGTAAACTCTGGATCAGTCCCTTGAAAAGCAGCAAGGAATATGGTCCTCATAAGAGAAGGTTTTGGCAAAGGGAAAGGGTTTAGCTTAATTGTGGCAGTCCCAACCCTGGCAGTGTTCAAGGCCAGGTTGGATGGGGCTTGGAGCAACCTGCTGTAGTGGAAGGTGTCCCTGCCCGTGGCAGGGGGTTGCAACTGGATGAGCTTTAAAGTCTTTTCCAACCCAAACCATTCTAAGATCTGTGCAGGATCCTAAATAAGACCTCAGGTCAGCACCTGGAAGTGCTCATTAGGAAAGGGGCAGATCCTGTACTCAGGAGCTATTACACCAGAGGTCAGTGGAGATGGTTTGTGCTCTGGATACCGGGTTAAATGTCAGCACCGTGTATTTTCAAATCTGGTTCCAGCTGTAGGTGTTGGATGCTGGAAAGTCTATTTCTGAGCACAGTTTTAAAGGCTGCTTCCACTTCTGTTTCCAAACTGTGCTTCATGAGGTGCTGCGTTCCTCCAGCTTTCAGGGCTGCGGGCACGCATAGGCAAGGACCTTGGGAGGACCAGTGCTGGAACATTAAGAAAGAAGAAAAGATCTGTCTCTTTAGATCAGGGCTATGAACATTTGAGATCATTCTCAAAAGGGCAGGGCCAGCCGTTTCCCAGCTCGGTCTTGATTTGAACTCTGAAAGCCCAGCAAAGCTGGGGTATATGATCCCACGACTGGGGTTGTCTAAACATGGAAATCACTCGGAGCTCAGGTCAGCAAAAATGCATGGAAAGGCAGCGAACAAACGCAGTGGTCAAGGGGAGTTAATCTTCCCACCCGGGAGCTCTGGTGTTCTCAGCGTGCAACATTATCATCTGCAATACTACGTGTCCCATTGCAGCCTGGATTTGGTCTCCTGGCCTGTGGATTAGACATAAGGAATATAAAACAAAATCGAAGCACAAAACCCTTGTGTTTCCTTTGCAAAAGCAGGCTGTGCACATAGCTAATTCTTTTCATGTTAATCTACACTTACAACCCGATAACAAGCTAGAGCTTGCTTCTAACCAGGCTTGATTGAATTTGGACGATTTCTTCCCAACAGGAGAACCCTTTCCGCTTTCATGCAGTAAACATGATTTTGTGCTTTCTCTATTTCCCTTTTTTATTTTTATTTTAGGAATTCTTTTCTTTTTTTCCCCCCCCATATTATTATTACTACGAACAAACTAGTTTTAAATCAATTTCAACAGCTGGAATTAATTTTCCTGTTACTGACTCTTCACTTGGGCCTGTCACAGAGCGGGAGGCTTTCTATTAGCATAAACATAACTGAAAGCTCTGGAATTTGCATTAATGTACTTTTAACAAGTTGACAGTCTTTTGGCACAAGCTCCTGAGATCTGAGAAGCAGGGGGGAAAAAAGCCTGCATTATACCTTACACTGGCCGGATTGTAAGGAGCTGTCAGGTAAAACCTCAGGTTTCTTTTCCTCCTACAAAAACATGGGACAGAATATCCACTCCTAAGCAGGTGCATGGATCTGACAATTCGTCACAGTCCTTACTGCTGGCCTCTGAAAGAGCGGGCTCAGCAGGGGAGCAAGCTGTTTAATTGTTATTTAGGGATGTGGGAGGTGCTGAGGTGCAAAATCCTTCACAAAGTTGTTAAAGGGTCGCGGAAATGTGTGTTTTCATGTCAGGGCCCTGGGCCCTTTGAAAAGTGATCCAAACTCTGCTAAACAGGTAGGGAGTTGCATCAAATAGAGAGCTGGTCCTGTGAGCTCCTCACCACAAGGTAGGAATTCAAGAGGGCTTAGCATGGCGGTTTTGTCAGCAGATGATAAAATCATAAGGGAAGAGCCAAAACTCAGACGATGGTTTTGTTGCATCTCCAAATAATTCATGTGAGGGGTTGTCCATCTGCTTCCAGCTCCTGAGTTCCAGTGGGTTGTGGTTGAACCTGGCCTTCGTTACTGCAGGACCAGAACCCCGTTTGTGGATAAATGGAAGCTGATGTTCCCATCAGATGACACGGCTGTTGTAGCAGAAAGGCCTTAAAGGAGGATGGTTATTAGGAAAGATGGTGTCAGTGGCATTCGGCTGAATTCGGTTGGCTTTGCAGGCAGTGTGTAGAGGTAACAGGGCTACTGCTGGGCCAGTGGGCAACCATTGGGCTGGTCTGCATGCCACTGTCCACATGGATGGGGTCTCCCATGCCTAAAAGCAAAGAGTTCCATTCCAGGGATGGGAATCCATACAGAAGGCATGGCTGTATGGGTAGTTCAGTATCCCTCTGCTATGAAGATGTTGTGCCTGTGTATCGCTGGGGTTGGTGTGTGCATTTAATGAATGCAATGTGTTTCCGCTAATTACTTGGGATAAAGGTGTTCCAGCTTTTGCAGAAAAAGTGCAAGCCAACGTCAAATCTGTGTATTTGTGTATGTGTTTCCAGTTGCACTAGAAAAGCCAGCAGGAGAAAATACTTGGGCTGCAGATCAGACTCGTATCAGTTGCCATGGGAATAAAAGGAATACTGAGAATTGAGGGAATCCTTTTAAACTACAGGATTTTTTAAATTGAGCTCTTATTTGACTGTTTATTTAGGCCCTACATTAAGACAAAAATGTGTGTTTAGCCAGCTCCTCCTGCTGGATCCAGAGCAACTGTTAAAGCTTATTTCCATCGAGATATTGCTGATCCTGGCCCCAGAACAGAGAAGACGGAGGCCTGGGAGAGCCGCTGTGCTCAGTGGCACTCAGCTCGCCCGGCCCCTCGCAGCTTGGCAAATAGAGCCTGGCTTTGTGCTGCATGGTAAAGCTGCTGCCAGTGGTCTGGCAAGGCCATGGTATTCCTCTGCTCCAGGCTTTGTTCCTGGGTTCGCCTCTTGAGTTTGGAGAGACCAAAATGGTACCCCCTTTCTCTGGAAACTATGACTTGAGCTGGCTGGCATGGGAGTGATGTGATGCTGCTTACAGTCAGTCTAATGGGAGTAGTCACTGCTGGGGAGAGCCACTGTGGAAGATCTGCTGTGTAGTTAGTGGGGGGGATTGTAAATAGCTGAAACCTGACTGAATTCCTCTGCCAGCTCGGGATGGGATCCTCCTGCCACTCCTCTTCCTGCCTCTTCGCTCTTTGACCACAGTCGGTTATTCTGGAGATGACTTTTCCTCTTGCTGCTGTTCCAGTTGCTGCTGTGCAAACTCACTGTGGCTGCTATTCATTGCCTAAGAGAAAATGAGCCACACACTGCTCCTGCAGAGCAGTGTCCCCCATCCCCTTCATATCCTCGGTAGTTTTTCCCTTTCCCAGGGATGCTGGCTGAGAGCAGAGGAGCCTGTCCAGTGCCACTTGGCTCAGATGCTGCTGTCCCTTCTTGTTACAACTGATGGAAGGCACTTGAAGTACATCTGCCTGGCTGTGATCGAGTCACATAACCTTTCCTGGGCTAATCTGTGTGTCTTTCTTTGGCAGAAAGGAGATGTTTCTCTTCTTTCACAAAAAGACCTTTTTCCCTACCTGCCAAGCCAATCCCTTCCAATTGCATGAGCCCAGAAATTGTCCCAAATTGCAGGAGTGGTGAAAGGATAACAGTAACTGGAAGGAGGGGTCAACAGCTGTGCTTGTGGTGAGGGAAGCCATCCAAAGCTGAGGGCCTGGTGCCTACACCAGTGTTGACTTCATAAACATCCATGGAGGGTGATGCGTGAGCCAACATTGATGGCATCAGGCCCCGGTCAGGGTTCATGTGTGCAAGTTGAGTGCTGGGAGAGCTTTGCAGTGATGGGAAGAAGAGTGTGGGAGGGGAAAGGGAAGGGTACTTTGGTTTGAAGATACCGGCCGCAGCGCTGATTCACTGGGCTAATCGGATCCTGGTGGTGTTTTTGCTCTGGTATCTGCTCTGGGCTTCTGTCACTGGTTTTGAGAATTTATCTTTCTTATCAGAACTTGGGGGTTTGGTTGGGTTATTTTTCCTCTCTTCATTCAGTGCCTGTAAAAGGAAAACGTGTGAAAACTAAATGTCCCTTTTCTCAGAGCTCCGTTCAGTCGATGTGAGCTGTGGTGAAGGTTCTTCTCATGTTGGCTTCCAAGGAACATGGGTGCCCCGTGGGCAGTGGCCAGCCAGGACTACCTACAGCCTCTGCTGAATTGTCCCATTTCTGTAAGAGGTCTCAGTTACTCCCAGTCTGAAAACAGTACTTGAGGGCTGTGCAGCAAAGGCTGCTGTACTTTTTGTTGAAGGATGTCCTATGGCACTGATCCTGTGGGTGAGGGTCTCGGGGCCTTCCCTTAAGCCACCCTGATTCAGGCAAGCATGAGAAATGGCAGACTGAGATTTAAACTGGCAGACCTAATGGGCAAGAATAGACAGGAGCACCGTGGGCCCTTGACCATATCCTCTGACAGGAAAAGCCAAATGAAGGACAGTTGAGAAGCTTTTATTGTAACTCAGGTTCCAGAGCTGTTGCAGGAGGGGTCTAGAAGCTCCAAGTTGTCCTGTCCAGTCCGGCCTGCACAGACAGAGGTGAAGCCATGAGCATTAAGCGGAGCTCATGATGACCAGTGTGCCAAACCCCCAAACTCTGCAGCAAGTACTAGTTATTACCTGGCAGCCAAACTCTGCTCTCCAGCCCCTCTTGTATCTGTTAAGCTGAGCACACCGTGAGAGGGGGGCTGTTTGGGGAATGCCTGATAAAAGCGCTTTGTCTGTGCAGAGCTCCATTGGTGGCACTCCTCCGTAAACATCATCTGTTGTTAATTCAGCCTTGCATGCTTATAGACAGAACTTTGTGTTGATTATGTGTGTTTTCTGGAGGAGAGATTTTTAAATATGGAAATGAATGGAGCTATCTGCACAACCAGTTAGCATCATTTCATAGTATTATTGAATATACATATTAGGGAAGTGCTTAGAGACCTTAGATTACAGCAGGGCTTCACTGAGCAAGGTACAGAATGTGCCTAGGGGAGATACCACTTACTGCGAATAGCTTGAGACGGTCCCAGCCAGAGCAGGGACTGGGCAGAGGGGAGGGCAAGCACAAGGGGCAAAGTGGCCTGCTCAGGGCTCTGGGCAGGAAGGCAAGAGCAAAGCTGGGCCAGGCTGCAGGTGTGCTGGCTTTGCCCAGTCCTTAAACGCTGCTGTCCCCCCAAGCTTATGGAGGCAAATAACAAACAGAGAGAGCCAGGCAGAAAGTGATTATATTTCTGTAACTCTGTGGTGCTTTTACCATCGTTCTCATGATACGTCTGGCATTAATCCCTGAGCTTTTGAGAGGAGGGGTGCTGGTGTCTTGAGAATAAAGCATGATGCTAATATTACACCTTTTCTGCATTCAGAGTGCCAGAAATGGTAAAAGTTCTTGTTGTTTAAGCATTGTCCAAATTCAAAGAGTGATCTCAGGAGCATGTGTATTAGTTTATAGATCTGTATAAATCAATATGTTTGCTTGTCTAAATTCTAGGACTTGGGGCGAGGCAATGAGAGGAGATCAGATACAGTTTGTAAGGAAGCACAGATCAGGCTGCTCTGACCTGTTCTGGGATTCTTTGTGGATTTGGGTGTGAGTGAGAATTAGAATCCTCCTTTGCTGGAGCTGATGCTTTGTACAGTTGAATTTCTAGCATCTTGAACGTGAAGAATCTCAGGAGATGAGCTGAAGGTTATAACAGTCATAACTGTGTCCCAAAGGGGGCTGGTGTGGGACCAACCCCAACCTGTTTCTTGCAGACAAGTTCCAACCTCGAAGTTATCATTTCCAGACACCAAAACTGTGGGCATGCCAGTTGGCAGCTGTGTCCCGCCCTCGTGGAGTGATGCTTGGGAATCCTCTGTTCTTGATGAGTAACACGATAACCCAGAAGGCTCGTACTAGTTTCCAGAGGCTGTTCTTCCAATGCAGTGTGATTTGCTTTGCATGCCTTGTCCTGTCTAACCTATTGCTCTCATCTTTCATACTGGTGCCTTTGGTCTGATCTCTTGTGTCCTAGAATCAAATATTATGTGTTTATTCTCGTTGTCTTTCAGTGAAGGATTTTCAACAGCATTCAGGATTGGACAAACTCATTGAAGCCAAAAGGTGCTTTGTCACTGATTTCACTGAGAGCTGTTAGGGCAGAGCCTGGTACTGTTGGAGTCCCATGTCTTGAAGCTGCACCTGGCATACAGGGGCTGGAGCAATCAGTGTGAAGCACAGGACGTGCCAGTCCTGTGTGTTCTAGATCTGGTAGCTGGCCACCACCAAACGCCCTCTTCCCTTCTCACTGACACATCTGGCACATGGGCAGCAGGACCACAGATTGAGCTTTGAGTGTATGGGAGGCTGCACACAGGGGTCCCTGGTTAACATGGCTTCCAGGAAACCTGCCCTCAGCCTTGCTCCATTGTCACCTCCCAAACCTTCAGAACCTTGCTGTGGTACCAGGATGGCCATTTGTTATGGTTGTCTCAACGGCAGAAGTTGTCATGGGTAAAAACATCCCATTGTCCAGCAACACAAGACAGCAGCATCGGCAAAGAGGGCCCATCCTCCACACCCCCTTCCCCTGTGACTCCTCCACCCTCAGGAAGTGGCAAAGCTGTTCTGTGTGGCCAAAAACAAGGCAGAAAACCTCTGGTGAAAAGGGAGGTCGAGCTGATTGCTAACCGAGGCATGGGCACTGAACATCTCTTGAGAGATAAGTCTCTGTCACTTGATTCTTTTCAGTCCTTTTGGAGGCCGTGATAAGGAGGTGGCAGTTGCTTTGTCAGGGTTGCTCACTCTCGTTGTGCAGCCTGTTCAGTCACTGAACTTGCTCAGATAAGACAAACATCTAAACTCCATTTCCGGAGACACATACCAGTCTTCGCACTCAGGCAATGGTTGCACCAAGGGTGGGTTACTAAAGCCAGGTCTGATGTTGACTGCCCGTGAGAAGGATGCTCATTGTAGCTGGTGGTTCCATGTCTCCTTTACTTCCCCAGAGCTCCAAAACTGGAGTCCACACTTCCCAAGTAACCCAAAGATCCAGGGTATTTAGCAAAGGTGGTTGTCACCACCATGGTCCCAGGGGGATGTTCCTTCTCCTGACCCTGCAGTGCTTGGCCTGACTCTCATGGGAGCAGCGGTTGCTTCACTTCAGCATCCAATCCCATTTGCAACCTGAGGTACCAGTTAGAAGATGCCAATAAAGT
This sequence comes from Psilopsiagon aymara, assembly GCA_024733675.1. Classification (NCBI taxonomy): domain Eukaryota; kingdom Metazoa; phylum Chordata; class Aves; order Psittaciformes; family Psittacidae; genus Psilopsiagon; species Psilopsiagon aymara. The sequence goes on along the minus strand of JANRGW010045900.1, from coordinate 30,781 downwards.
TTAAAATCCCTGCAATGAGGAGGCGCATTATTAGGCCATCTCAGGTGCATATCTGTCAGCGCAGGGTTATTCCGTTAACTGGGATCCAAGTCATCATAAGGTAGAGACTTTTTGGTTACTTGCTACTACCAGAGCAATTATTTAAAGCATTTCTGAATTACAGTGACATTTCTGTTCAGTGCGAGTTGCTTAGGGTCAGATACTGGGTCTGAGGCATGTGATGTGAACAGCTACAGCAAATCCTGTCTGGATGCTCTTCCTAGGGGGGGTGGATGCACACAGACCTCCTCTCCTTCCTTGTGCTGCATTGGCTTCTCTTTTACGGGTCACTCAGAAGTGCTCATCTCATCTGTGTCCAAGTGGGATGTACCTGCTGTGCACCTATTCCCAACCCATTCTTGTGCCCTCTGCCCCTGCCCCCAGGCTTTCATTTCATTTCATCCTCGCTCTTCCCCTCCCCAGAGCTGTCCTGGAGGTTGCCTGCGCCCTTCCTGTGGAAGGCAGCTGCCTGCAGGAGGGAGCTCCAGGAGCTGCCCATGTCCTGAGCAGTGAAACTGTTGTTTCAAAGTCACGTTGACCTGGGTGCTGCAGCAAACGTGTGTCGTGTCTGCTGCTGCTGCTGTTTCGCATGAGGGAGCTGCAGTCAAATATTAAAAAGGCAGCAAGAGCATTAAATTATTTGCCAATGGAACATTCTCATTCCTCCATAAAACTATTTTGACCTGTAGTTTTCTATGGAGTCCATTGCTCTTAAATGTGCAGTGAGAAAGGAAATTAAAAATTAATCTTTATTTCCATCTCAGAAGAAAACCTTAATTCTCTGCATTGAAATTATACTCGTAATCCAGGGTAATAAATTATCGTTTTTAATTGCAGCTAGTCACAGCCAGTCAAACGGGAACGTCTCTTTCTCTCGCTCGCTTTAACTTTGCTGTACAGAGGAACTCGTGGAGTGCTGGGAAAAATTCATGTACATTGGCCCAGGCACTTAACATTGTTTAGAATGAGCCCAGGACATGATACAACAGCCAGGCTCTGTTCTTGTCTGGTACCCTTAAGCCAATGACCTCAAAGTACTTTATGGGCACTGATTGTGCCATACGCACAAGGAGAGGGGAATGGGTGGATTCTGCCATTGCCGTGTGGATAAGGTGTTGGTGTAGCATCCTGTTCAAGGTTATGCAGTGAGTCGGTGTTGAACAAGGAACAAACTCTTGGTCCCGGTTCACCTGCTTGTGAGTATCAGACAACTCCCTTGTGAGCTGGGAATAGGAGCCGGAATGCCCTGCTCTGGCCCACTGACCAGCTTGGCTGACCTTCAACTGTCTGAGCTCTGACACTGTACCTCTTCTGACAAAAAGGATGGCTGCTTAAAGCAGATCCGTGTTTATGCTCAGTGTCAGGCGTAAGTAACCTCTGTTCTTTCACGTTATGGTATGCTGCAGATGAAGGCAATGTTTCTTGGGTTTGACGTTGCTCTGTCACGTATGACAGAAGCCACCTTGGTAAACGGGCTTCCTAAGGTATGGCATGCTTTAGCACAGCCAAGGAGGTGGGTCTATTCCCAAAAAACTGATGCTCTGCATGTGCCAGCTCTTTCTGTTGCTGTCCCACAGTGTTTATCTGAACACCTGCATGCTCCTCATGCTGCTGGGTCATCCTGGCTGCTGTCACCTCACCACTTGCACAGTGTCCCTGAGGGCAGCCCATAAGGTGTTTGAATACCTGTGCAGTGCAGGTACCTGAAATGTTGATCTAGCACCATCCTGTAAGTAACCCAGCCTTGGCAGTTGGTTTTTACCCCATCAGATCTCAGGCAGCCTGATAGGGCTGTGCTAGCAAGGAGGATTTTTAAAGGTGTCTTAGGGCTTCCGAGCTTAGCTAGGACAAGGGAGAGCCAGCAGGAATGTAATCCTTAGTTGGATGGGGACAGAGCGGTGGGTGGTTGGAATCTGCAATTCTGATAACAGCTCCTAGCTTTTTTCCTTCTTCCTGAATTGTACCAGAGTGTGGAAGAGTGGACACAAAGGAGAAGTGGTGAAAGCATCAGGCCCAGCTGTGGAAGTGAAATGAAGTCCACCTGGCATAAAAAGCCTTAAGGGGTTATTGTCGCTATAACCCCAGTGAAGGTGTTTGTTAATAATCAGGATTAGCCTGGCATGGAAAAGACTGTAACATCTCTGGAGCCAGAGTCTTCAGTCTATGTCTGTTCCTCCTCTTGAGCTCAGTACTGTGTGCGGCCTGAGAGGAGTGTGGTGAAATCCTTACCCCAGGATGCACTTCTTGATGAGTAGTGCCTAGATTCCAGACAGGACCTTTATTAGCTCTTTATAGAATCTTGAAATGGTTTGAGCTGGAAGGGACCTTAAAGCTCATCCGGTTCCAGCCCCCGCCACAGTTTCTTGTGGCTCGTGAAAGTGATGCTTAAATTTTGAATGAGAGAACTTTGGGATGCAGGAAGCAGAGACTGTCAGATACAGACACAGAACCTCTGCTTCCCAGCAGGGAGCAATCAGGGAGAGCAGAACACCCAGCAGACTCTAGCTTGTGTGTGTTGTACAGACAAGGCTCCTTCTGGATATTAAATGGTTTATCTGAAGTTATCAGGCTGCTGACTGCTCTTTAAAAAGAGGTACTTCAGGGCTGGGGCAATAACTGTGGTTCTGTTTGTTAAATCTAAAGAAAGAATAATAGTGGAATTTATGATCCTGTGTGTGTAATTCTTGGATTTAGCAAAATATTGAAATGAGGATTTATGAACTAAACAAACACGCTTCTGGAGGACAACGGAAGTGGTACTGCCTGCAGCAGCAGTGGCAGCAGTACTGCCTGTAGCTCTAGTGGCAGCCTGGTGGATGTATCACAGCAGAAGATCTTTTATAGGACAATAAAATCAGTGAATGAGAGCAGAAGAGAAGTGTGTAATGGATCTGGATTTACACAAGCATCTGTGAATCCATATCTCATGGATCTTGCCTGAAAAAAAACTTAATTGTATTTGGCTGAGCAAGGAATGCAGAGAATAAGGGGAAGGAAATAGGAGGGGTGATCTTGTAACCGTGCTTGGAGATTTGACTAAGGGGTGGCCTGGTTTTCAAGGCCTCAGCCAGTGGGTTTAATTCCATGCTCTGCCAAGGACTCCACAAGGACACATCTCTTCTGTGGATCTTAGTTTGCCATCAGTAAATGACGAGCAGTGCTATTGCCCTTCTTGTGAGAACGATGGCATTTCAAACTGGGAGGTTCCACAAACTGTGGGAGCCCATGCAACAGCATCGTATTTTTCCACCCTGCCATGTGAACAATTAGAAGAAATTACCCCTTTCTCATCATTTCATGCACAAGGGGGGCAGCCTCTGGTTCCTATTAGAATAGCAACATTTCATACACGTTCTCCATCAGTGCAGTTATTGACGCAAGCTGCAGAAACAAGAAAAGGCAAAAGGTCTTTGTGACTATGGGATAACCCTTTCCCATGAGTAACTGTTACACATCTGTTAGAGCATCTGATTTACTTTTTTCCTTTGATTTGACTAGTATTCTGTGGGAAGAGGAGGAAGGTTTATCTGGTGATTGGAGGTTTCCTGTTAGGTGAGAAAAAGGGTCTTTGGTTTTCCTCCATCCTGGAAATTACTTATGATGGGATGTTCAGTGGGGCTGCACAGTGAGTGTTCAGGCTCATGGCTATGCCATTTAGTGTTTGCTTGGTTCCAGTGACTGGGAATGATGGGGATTGTCTCCTCCATCCTCCTGCAACCTGGGGACTCCACTGTTGTGGGCCCAGGAGCATTTGCTTTTGCCCACTCCCCCAGACACGAGTGCTGGTGCTAGCCAGGGAGATTGTCTCCAGTGTAGTCTGAACAGTGCTTCCTCTCACGCTCTTCTGTATCAAACACTTCCCACCTTGAAAGCTTCCTTGGTTAACTGCTCATTTCAGAATCGTTATTAATGTATTTGCACAGGGATTTTGGAATTTAATTAGCCTCTTTTGAACTGCTCTTAGTGTGTTTGTCTAGAGAAACAGAAAATCCCTCCATGACTTGTTTGCTTTCTTCCTTCGCTGGTTTTCACTGGAAGGGGAAGATATGGATGGGCTTTGCAGGGTTGCATCCTACTGCTGCTGCATCCGAGGATAAGCCGTGGGCCTCTGCAAGGGAAGGGGCTGATGCTGTGATGCATCCAGGCCCCTCCTGTCCATGGCGGGTATGTGAGCATGGCATGGGCTGAGCTGCGGAGCACAGTAGGACTCAGTCAGCTGCTGATAAGGATCTGTGGTGTCCAAGCACACAGCACTTGACCCAGATAAGTTTGCACTATGGCAGCTGTGCTGCCTGAACTGGGCTCCTGTTTCTCTCTGCAGTAGTTTCCCCTGGGAAATTCACATCCCCGACTGTGATTTGGATGAATCCTGCTTCCAGTGGACGGAGGCCAAATGGCTTGATGCTGTTTTCATCTCACTTCTCGGAAGCGCATGCTCAGGGCAGCAGTTCTGCGTGTTGCAGGCTGTGTGGGTACCTGCCTGCAGCTCTGCAGGCACTCAGTTTCCAGTGGTGTAAGCTGGTTTTATTGCCTTTTGGCCACTCCAGGCTGGACAGAACAGCTCGAGGTTCGCAGGGTTCCCTCCACCACGGGAGCACTCCCATGCGCTCTTTCTCTTTCACAAACCACAGTGGTTATGGCCACTGCCTCTGGTCCCGCTGCATCGGTCCCAAATCGAGGAAGGATGACTAACTTAATCACTTGATAGGTTTGGTATCTAAAATTAAACAGCCTGCCACATGTGCAGCGCTGTTACTGTATTTATGCCAGCAGTTAGCAGGCAGCACTGGCCGAGCTGGAGGGGCTTCGCAGCTGCGGCTTGTGCTGCTGTTGTGTGGACACAGATGTTTCTTCGCCCTTTTCTTACATTTCCCTTGTAAAAACAAAAGCACTTGTGCTCATAGAGCTTTCTGGACAAACTCCCAGGCATCGCTTTGTAAACGTGTCCCGATGCTCCTTGGTGTGTGGCTCCAAAGGATGGGTGGAAGGGTTGAGGGACTGGATCAAAACCAGGGGACAGTGCAGCAACCAGAGCTGGAGGCTGCAGCCCCAGTGCTACGGCGGCTGCTCTCTGAAGGATCAGGTGCAGAATGGGGCTTCCCTGTGGAAACGATGGGTGTTCCCCTTTGGAATCACCTCCGGAGCCATGTATGGCCCTGGGGGATGTGTGGTGACAAGCAGTGACACACAGTGACACAGTTCCCAGGCTGCTAAGTGAAGAAGGGATGCTTTGTAGGGGCTCACTTGGCACCACTCAGATTTCTTTGGATTCTAGAAGATTAGAAACCAGAGGAATAAGCAGTGAATAAAAGCCAAGGTGAAATGTGCAGAGGTGGAAGGAGCAGAGCCTCCTTCTTTGGAGGAGGACAGGCTGAGGGATGAGATGTTCCTTATTATTTTGGTTCAGGGAGCGTTCCTCTGTGGTCTGAGATGTGTCACTTTGTTTTCTAGCAGGAAATCTGGCTTGCCTGACAGGATTAGGAGGTGGAATGAGTATTTAGCACTATCTAAGAGTGTGTTGGTGAAATGGAAATATTTTGACATATGAAGCCTGATTTTTACCAACTGACTTGGTGACTGAGTCATGCTGTTGTTTGGGGTTGAGCAAGTGTTGCTGCAAAGCATTAGCAGGCCTGTGCTTTGGTAGGCTTGCATGTGCTTGTTGAGTAGGTGGCAGGCGAGGGTTTGGTTTTCATTCACTTTAGGCTTTTTATTGAAAACAATTTCAGTTATTATTGAAAAGAATCCCTGGGGGTTTCTTTCTCGTGGGATAGGGCTGTATGGATCTGGCGAGTGTCTGTAATGGAAGCAGAGCATCGCTGTCCTGTTGGACAGTGTCCAATTGAGAAACCCATATCAATTAGATCAGAAAAAACCCAAACTCTAGACAAGATTTGTGCCTGCTGTATCCTCGAAGGATACGTGGATGATCCGGGGGTACAGGGACACCTCAGATCACCTCATAACCCTGTGCACTAACCTGTTCCTTGTCCCTGCAACTTTCGGAGGTCGTGTTCCATACCTGAACATCATTCCAGCGTCTATAAACTCTCTATTGCTAGTTCTTGTTTTACCCTTCTTAAGGCTGCGTGAGACTTGCATCCGTGGACCAGTTTTTGTTCTGGAATTTCCTCACAACATGCAGATTCTGTCAAGTTTTAGTTCAGAATCTTCCCTCCGGTGTTTTGGGGGCTGGTGGGGAATGGCTTTCTCAATCCCCTTCCTTCTGGAGGCCTGTTGGGCTGTTGGCTGTTGTTTATTAAGTTTGCTTCCTGCAGGAGATTTTCAAGCCCACTGTGGCCAAGGCAGGGAAATGCCTTCCTGTGCCCCACCTCTGCTCAGAGGGCAGGAGGCTGGCATACAAAAGCAAACAAATAAACCTTGGGAGTAATCCTTAAAGAGGGGCAGAGCAGACTCACAGCATTTGATGGGGGATCAGCATTTTCATGGATTCACAGAACTGCTGTTGTACTTTTTGCAGGCAAAAGGAGCCTTTATGATTACTGTTTTGCCTGTGGATAGTTCTGGGTAAATGACTTAAAATGCCCAGGTTTCAGGGTGGGATGGAGCATTGGGAAAGGCAGAGGGATGCTTCTGTGCCGAAGGCAGCAGGGGCAGCAGGCGGGGGAGCTGGGTCCTCTCTCTGGCTTGTCAGCTTGGGTAGCTCAGCCTCTCTGCTCAGTGTCTGCATCCAAACAGCACTGGGTACTAGCATTATTAGTAATGATACATGATGAATTCTGAACACTAGGAAGGGCTTGAATTTATTTGCAGAGAGCTGCTGTGGGGATACAAGGGTGGCATCATTTAGTTAACTAACTCTGAGTCCATACTGGCCATTTTAAATGGTAAATCTGCAGTGTCAGGGGCTTTGCTTTTAATACCAACAGAGCATTTGCCCCTCTCCTCTTTGCTGTGCTCTCTCTGTTTCCCATCTGAGAAGTGATGTGGGATTTATTGATCCCAGCTTTTAGGACTAGTTCTATTTATGAACCCAGGCTGCAGTATAAAGGTACAAACACCATTTGAAAAGGGAAGATCTATATTAGAATGACAAAGAGAATAAATTAAAGCAGCCTCCCCTCTCTAATGGTCTGTGGGGCTGATGTTACCGGAGGGAATGCCCTGGTGCTGTCTACCTGCTCCATGCTTGCAAGTCTCCAGCTTCAGGGGATTTTTCTCGAGCACAGTATTGACTTTTGTTACTACATTAAGCTTTTAGCTTTGCAAATGGTTTTCTTTGAAATGATTAATACTGCAATGCGCAGCTCGAGGGGTGAAATAGCTCTGCTGCTGTTGTGTAGGTGACGTCTGTGGTCGCTTCCGTCTCCCCTTCCTCTGCTGAAGCCCCACTCAGCTGATACGCCTGGAGGAGGGTGAGGAGAAGAGGAAGTAACGTGGGGAGCCAGGGTGGCCTCTGAGCTGGGTGAGGAAGAGCAATCCATCGACACATGGAAGGCAATGGTGTGAGCTTTCTTGGAGTCTGGGCTGGGGAGGGAGAGCTGGGGCTGGAGTCCTCGGGTAGGTCTGTGATTGTGCAGAATGGATGGGGGGAGGCTATGGCAGCTCAGTGGGGGACGAGAGCTGTCATCAGTATGTTTCTTCCTGCTTGAACAGGGAATCTGAGATAAACTCGGTTATCAGGTAAACTCAGACGTTCCCAGCCCAAGGCTGAAGACAGTTAAGAGTAGGTGGTGACAGGGCAGGATTGGAGGGTTGATGCTAGCATTGCACTGAGGTTTAAACAAGGTCTCAGGTTTTTGTGCTGTAGAGAGATTATCACAGCTGAGTCAGTAAATACAGATGGTTATGGTTGTTTCGAATCTCTCCAGCTCCCTGTTTGGTGGGAGCTGCTCGCACACAAGAGCATGTTACTGCAGATGCAGCTATGCTGTTAGAAGCAGCTTATCCATCCACCCGTTCCCTCTCTCCTCCTTCTGTCACTGTCTTCTCCATGCCCTGCTTCTGAGCCTGGCATCCTGCTTCCAGGGCTGTCCCTCAGCCCAGGGGTATGGGGGAGATATTGCAACATAGGTGGATGCTGCAAAACTGTCATCCTGTGCCAAGGATTGCAGAGACACCCACCGGGATGCCCAGGCAGGATGGGGATTATCCATAGTGGGCATGGTCTCCTCTTGCACTCGTGGGGAGAGGAGGTTACTACCAGCCCTTTTGCTCTAGAGGGGGTGACTTGTCTCTTGGCTGGTTCTATTTGCTGTTGACTGTTTCTCAACCCCTTTAAAGGGGGTCCCTCCCAACCCAAACCAGTCTGTGATTCTGTGATTTGGTTGTTAGTATTTAGCTGTCCATCGAATCTCCCTCCAGGCAGCTCAGACAAGAGGCAATTGGTCTCGTCACTAGAAGGTTCCCAAGGGTTGCTGACACGTGCTTGAGGATGTGGCAAGCCTCCTACCTCGGCAAGTAGCATGGAAACGTCTTCTTTCCTGCGGCCTTGTCCCCCCCTCCCCATTCCACTGGTGTGTCAAACCTCCAGTTTTGTGTAAAGTTGTTAAATAAGCTTCTAGGCAAAATAAAAGATCAAAAGGGGTCTAATTAGCTGCAGTCTGCTCAGGAACTGTGGATGTTCACCTAGTTTTATAAATTGACACTTTTAACATTAGAACTCAAAGCAAAAAACGATGTAATTATTCCCTTTTTTGAAGCTTAGGTTTAATGTCTTTATTGAAAATTGGGTACTTCTATGGCATCTCAAGATGCTTTATTCTATCAAATCTGGAGCAAGTCATTTTTCATTTTGGATTGTAATGTGGTATAAATGATAAGGGCCTGATTCAGAAAGCTCTCCCCCCCCTCCACCGGCAGCCTGATGAGAAAGCTTCGTAGTCACATCATAATAACCCTGAAGATAATCTATGGTTTGAGTCTTTGTGAAGCTGCTCGCTTTAATACAAAGGAAGGAGTGAGGTTTTGTGAGCTCTCAGTTAGGGTGCCCGAACCTGGCTTGTCCTCACAGGATTTCTGACTTCTTTTTGTACCTTTTACCATACATGGGATGCCAAAAGTGTATTTCTCCTATGACCCTTCCGGGTTGCGATCATGTCTCTGGGAGTACTTCAGGTCTAATTTGAGTCTCAGAGAAGGTAGCAGGTAGTGGCATGGAGAACATCTGGTGGTTAAAGCAAAGGAGGACTGAGAGAGGGATGAGTTTTGTTCTGAATTCTTCAGTTTTGCTCTGATATGACCTGACCGTGCATCTTGTTTCCCAGTCTCTGATCGTTTGGAGGTACCATGTATGATACACGTGTTAAATCTCACTACGTTGATCTCCGTAACCTAGAGCAGCACAGGTAGACGGGGAGGTCATCACAAAGTCATGTGTTAGAGCTGGACCAGTTATGAATTTCATTTGTGCTGGGGCAGGACACACAGGCTCCATTTAGAACCAGAGGCTGATGGTGTTGGCATTTCTCTAATGCACTTGGAGTCCTGGTGCCTGCCCTAAAGACCTTACCACCCATAAAGGCAAATGGCAAATAGAGGATTTGTGTGAGGGTGGCTGCAGGAAGGGGTCAGTCCCATTGTGAACTTCAGTCTTTTGGGGGATGTTTATCTGAAAGTTGATGCAGATGGAGGTGGGTTTCTTTGATCTGAGATTCTGAGGAGAACTGTCTTTTGTACTTGCAGCTGCTCCCTGGCTTGTGTCAGACGTACCATGAGTGGGTGCCCCAGGGATTCGGCATTGCCCAGGTTGTAGCTGGGCTGGGGGAGAAGTGGGGCAGGGTTTAGGCATCAGAACAAGGCTTGCAGTAAAGAAATTTTTATTGGCATCTTTTGTATTGTCCTCATTAGAAAGTTTCAGTTCCTGATGATCCTGCTGGGCATAGGTTCAAGGTTCCATTTGCGCTTGGCTCGGCTCAGATGCTAAAGGAAACTTCCATGATGGGAGACAGATCCTTCAAAACCATAATTTCTCAGTAGACAGTAGGATTGGATTAGAGCTTCCTTTAAGGATCCAGTAGGGATTTGCTTGTGTTTTTCCAATTCTGCTTCTGTGATGTGGTGTGGTGATTTAGAGGAGAGGTTTTGAGGTGTCCCTCAGGTTCTGAGCGTGGTCTGGCTGCTTGCTTTTGTGGGCTCTTCAGTAGTCAGAGCTCACTGAGTGAAAAGCTTGGTATGCACGTGTGCTACTGCTTCATAAAGGTTTTCCTGAGAGAGCAGTGTTCATTCTTCATTACTCCTAAATTATTGTCTATCTGGTAAATAGGTGTTGCTTTCTACCCCTGAGGCAACTGCTCTCTGGAAAAGGTTCAGTTATTCTTTCTTTGTGCGTACTCTATATGGACTTTGCTGCCGTGCAGCTTATGTATGGTCCAAGGCCTTTCTCATTTGCTACTTAGCAAGATGCTCAGAGGCTTTGGTGGAAAGAGAGAGAGCCCAAAGGCAACTCTGAGAGCTACTGCAGTTTGATGCAAGGAGCGGGTGATGCAATTTGGTGGCTGATGTAACATAAAGCTGCTTTTGTTAAGGAGTTAATGAAGGGGAGTTTTAGTCTCTGTTGCACCCCGAGCAGGAGGAGGTGGGTGTTCTCTCTGGCTGTACGTTGGGTCGAGATCTCGACCTCCAGTAACAGACACATGTTGTGGAGCTGCTGCACAGCAGCTCCGTGCTCTAGGCTCGTTGCTGGAAGGGTTTATGTAAAGCAGAGCATCACTCCTGGGAAGCGGAGCTTGGACAGCACAGAGCAGCTTGCATCTGGCTCTCACACTGCCAGGATGGTCATTAAATAGCACTTCAGTGTTGTAGAGCTCAGTGGTTTTGTTTAAGTATTAAATAAAGATTTTCATTTGAGGGAATTTAGCTTAAGCATCTGATTGCATGGCTGATGTAAGAGTGCTGGAAGGCCTCAGAGTTACCAAAATGCATCAGGGAATGAAAGTCCTTACTATTTCATAAACTATACGAGATAAAGTAGCTGGACTAATAGGTTTGTAATCTGTAACTGTGGGACATAAATGTGTGCGTATGTTAGAGGTGGGAACTCAGCACTTCCAGCAGAATACGCAGCTGCTGTCTGAGGTGACAAAGTGATACGCTCTTGGCTTTTGCCTCATGTTTCCGGGGTTGGTTATACCAATCTGCCTACTCCAGATGTCTCCTTTAGAAGTATATGATTTTTCCCTTTTTTCTCACTCTCCAGGAGCATGCAAGTCTTCTAAATTCCAGGCGGTATTTAACCTCTTCTAAAGTCAACTCTATTGTCTGTCACTCTGTACAGCTGCCCCTCGAATCCGCTATGTTGCCTCTAGATGATGCCTGATGCTTCAGTGCCAATCCAGAAATTCCCAGAGTATACATCACCAGTCAGGTTATAAAGAGAAATTCTCATCTCAACACGGGGTTATAACTGCCCATTAAAGACTTGGATTAGATGGGTTATTATATGTGTTATTACTAGGTTTTGATGACCTACAAACTAGGGCATTAATCATATAATTATATGACTTATGATTACCTGTAAGTGCTCCCTCTTCAAATGGCCGTTGCAAATTTGATCTTCCTCTGCTGAAGTGACCTGTCAGCTGCTCACTGTGATTCATTAAATGTGTTGTAACCGAGTTATAATCATCACTAGTTTTACAGAATGCATCCAAACCAAGGATAACCGCTTTTGCTTTCACTGAAGCGAGTAGTCGTGAGTGTTGGTGTCTGTCTTCTTCGCCAAGAGAAGTCTTTGTCCTAAGGCTCCCTTCCAGTGGTTTTGGTTCTTGGGAGTTTCCTTGGAGTTTTCCAGAATCAGAAAGCCTCGTGAGTGACAGATCAGCATGCAGAAACCAGGAATGGGTAAAACAATATGAACTTCTGTAACTTCTTTTTTATAAACTCAAGTTCAGATTACTTTCACGTGATCGTTTTGTTTTTAGAAGCATTCGTCAGAGCTCTGGGGCTTTGTTTCCTTTAAACTGACAACTTTTGGAATCAGGCAAGGTGCATCTCTGCCGCATGACGAGGTTCATGGGTAAAGATAATGTTTTCTATTAGACAAACTGGTATGGCTGGAGAGCTTAGGCAAAATTTGGGGCATGTGAGCCCTTCAAGTCTGAAACAGAAGCTTTCAGTGCTAAGCACGTGCTGAAAGAGCAGCTGCTTGGGATGTAGTGAGATATACATCAGTTGGACCATCTCGGGGGCAGAGGGGAGATACTGGGTGCGGTTTTGTCTAGGTCATAGCACTGACTATGAAGTATTGCTAGATTATTTGTAAGCATCATCTGGGACACAGATGAAAGGTGGCGGAATTCTGTGTCTTAGGTGTGGGAGAGGTGTGTTTCTTTGGAATGATCTGCTAGCAACATATGAACATGAAAGTTCCTATTTCATGCTTAGGAGTGTGTATCCTCCAGAAATGACTCAATGTGCTTCACGTTTTCTTCCCTTTTAATCTCTGCAGGCTGTCGCAGGAAACTCAGAAAATGGCCGTAATGTACAGCCTTTTCTGCTCTGACACAGGCAGAATAATCTTCAGTGTGGAAGCTGAAACCCTGTCCTGGGGTAGCACGTCCATGGGGAAGGTCACATACAACTGACAATGCTGAGCTAGTGAGATCTGCTGTTCTGGTTTTGTCAATGATTACCAGGGCCTGACAAAGGTTCTACCATGAGCATTGTGGTAACTTCTTAAAGTTGATTGGGAGCTATTAAAGAGTGATAAAAATCAGATATTTCTGACCATGGTGATCAAAGGAGGAATTCAGTGATACTACAATAGGTGCTTGGAGTTCTCCGGGCACTGCCATCGGTATTGTTTAATGACCCAAGTGCTATGGCTATGTTGGGTAAATAGCAGCTTTGGCAGGTATAGAGAAAAGAAGTCCTTAGGAGACAGGGGTTTCAGAGGGACAATATATCTCACTTGCAAACTGTCCTTGAATGCTGGTGGTTGTCACATTGTGACTGTCAGCCAGGAGGTTGATCCCACTTCCAGAATCCTGGTTTATTCAGAATCCTGCATATTTCCTCTCTCAGGTTGCAGACACGTTGGTTGTGGTCTAAAGGCAACAGATCCATGAGCTGAGCTGTTGAGGGTTTCTTTCTGGCTGGTGTCAGGTGAGCTTTGTCTAATAGGACTCTGAGATTGTCCTCCTTTAATGCTCCTGCCCTACCTACGAATATGATGGTTTGGGAGCACAAATCCTCCACTCTGCCATGCTGAAGGACAGGACAGTCAGTGCTAGTCAGCTGGGAGGCTCAGTGCGTGGTAAGCGTAAAGCCAAGAGCTCGGTAAGGGGAGCCCCAAGTCCCTGGAAACTCAGAACAGGTTTTCTTGTCCCATGTTGTCTTTCACCCAAAACTTATGGGCATCCCCACGCTGCTTGGTGTGTGTGGAGCAGTGCTGGGGGGACGTTGCTTTGCTGCACCTCAGCCTGAATCCCCCCGAGTGCCTGAACCCACCACGCATTGGAACTGCGTGAATCTCCTTCTTGTTCCCGCTGAGCAGCAACCAGCCCTTTCCCAGGCATCGAATACGTGTGTGTGTAGTATTGAGTCATTTCTTTGGGGCTATTGTTTAAGTCTTCAAACCATGGAAGGAAACCGGGAGCCTGTTTAGATGTCACTAAAGGTCACTGGCTATTTTGACAGATTATGCTAAAGAAAATCCAAACTGCACAAAAAGAATATTCAGATTGGGGTCAGGACTTCGAGAAGTAATTTTGCTGCCAAACTATCACAGATCTCTGTGGTTCACATACACACTGAGTTTGAAGGGGCTCATGGCTTGGCCAAAGGTGTGTTACTCTCCCTTCAAAGAATTATTCCTTGGTGCCACTGTGACCTTCCTGCCACACTGGGAAGCAGTGCCCTGAGCTGTAGCACTGAGTCTGCTCTGTCCAACATTTGCAAGAGGTATCGGTTGTTGTGGGGTTTTAACCTGGCTTTTCCTATGGTGGATGAACTGCATTAGATGAAATTTTCACCCCCAGTTCCAGCCAGGGCAGCATGGAAAGCTTTAATCGAAAGATTAAAGTCAGGCAAGGCTAAGCAACCAGAGTCTTATAATAGTGAGTTTTGTCCTCTGTGGTTGGGTTATCGAAGGGAAATGGCTTTTTCTGTCTGTTTTGGTTTTGATGTCATTCCATCAAACATTTAATTGGGAGACACAGCATTAGCTTCAAACCCATTTTGAAGCAATGAGCATTAGTCAGACATAAACAAATGACTGGGGGCAACTGCATGAGTGCCAAGTGGTGGGAGAGATGTTAACCAGGGGCTGTGCAAACTGCTGCCTTGAATGAATGAAGTTGCTGCAGAGCAGAGAGCAGAGCTGGCTCAGACAGGGCTCTGGTGAGGGGAGCAGGGCTCCTGTAGCACACGGGAGGCACCATCATCTCCCAGTCCCAAGCAAGGTATGTGAGTGCTCGGGAAAAGCAGGCTGGGAATGCTCTTGGTGTGCATTGGAGTGATCCAGGCAGGGATCCTGTCAGCCTGCTCTCCTGGGGGCAGCAGGGGGGACATTCTGGTGCTCCAGAGGCAACTTAGGAGTTAAACTGGAGCTGATGAGGTTAAATTGGCTGTGAGGGACTTACTCAAGGTGTTCAGTCAGAGCGGAGCTGAAGGTTCATTCCCAGGTCCACGGTCCCACCACTGGACCAGGCTGCCCAGCATTACTTGGGAATAGGTTTGGGTTTAATCTTTGCACTGTTCTCCTTGCTGAGGTGCCTGGAACTTACCTCCAATATATTTTGGAGGGGAAATGTGATCGTAAAGCGAGAGCTCTGGGCTATGTGCGCTGCTGTTCAGTCTCCCGATGCCTTCGAAAGGGGAAGCGTTACAAACTGCCTCCTTTGGTTTCTGACAGGGAGAGGGATTCAAACAAAAGGCAACAAAACCAGCAAAGCGTTTTAATCCCTTCCACTGAGTTCGTGTCAGCTTCAGCCTCACTCGGCACACATTGCAGGAGCTTCGGGAGGCGTTTTATGTTTGTTAAAATGGATTGGGGTCTTTATTGCTTTCATGACTATAGCACTCACTGGGGCCAGAGCCTTGCCCTGACTGGCATGTGCAGTAGGTAGGCAATTCCTGCCCTCGGTGGCATAACAGAGGCAGCTGCTGGACCCTGGTGAGGTTTGCTGAGCAAGCCATGTGCCCAGCCCAGTGCAGAAGGGCTGAGCCTTCAGTTCCTGTCCGGCTCCTTACACAAAACCCCGCGCTTCCTCTCCTGTATCTCTGGAGCCTCGTAAGACCCTTCCTCTTCCCAGCATATCCCATTGCAGCTGGCTGGCGGGGAATTGCCACTCCTGAGTCTGCCCTTGTTGTTTGCCCAAGCAGAAGGGAAAGGCTTGAAGTTCCCTGACCCAGCGAGCTCATATCTGCTCTGTTGAGAGACGTCCTCGGCAGGGGAGGGCAGGAGCACAGCCGAGGAGCACCCGTGTCAGGCAGGCATCGTGCCTGCCTTCACCAGGCTGATGGGAACAGACAGGGACAAAGGTAAAGCTTGTGGCATGAAAAGGCTGCTTGTTGCAGCGTTTCATGGCCAGTGAGCGTGACCAGCCTTCAGGGCTAATTACCAAAGGAGAGAGAAGTATGTTCTTGTCAGCAGACCTACAGGGTTACTATTTAATGAAGCAAATATGCAGGTAGCTTGTTCAGTGGCATGAGCAAGTGACTGACTTGTGTCCACAAGGATGTAGTTGTGCGTGGCAGGGTGCTTCAGGTGGCTTTCAACCCCTGGTCTTCCGTCTAATTGTACCTGGGCAAAACTCTCTGGTTTTCCCTCTCTGCAGTCCCAGCTCTCCCCTTTTCCTCTGTCACGTTCCCCCTTTTCCTACCCCAGCACATCTCATTTAATCCATCCCATCCTTTCATAGCTTTCCACCTTACTTTTCCTCCCTTTTTTTTCAGTTCCTGATGCTAATTGGCATTGAAGAGCGGTGTCATCGCCGTTTCATCAGGCCAGCCCCAGCTGCCTGCTCATGGTTTGTGGAGCATGTGTGCGCCGGGAACATCCCGTATCCTCGTGCGCTTGCATCAGGGTCCCCCGTGGATCACAGTTGCTCAGCACATCTGACAAGTGTTACTTGTCCTTTTCTTGGGACTGCCCGTGGAGGTGTGCAGGGGGTGGTGAGCTCAGCCAAGCCCTGGTGCTGTGCTGGCTGGGTTACAACCAGCGTGAGGATGCCTCCATGCTGCAGGAATCCTTTTGTATCACTGTGTTGTCGTGTGCCCAGAAATCGGTTGCGTGTTGAGCCAGTGCCTGCTCTGGGCTCTGTGGGAGGCATGAGACAAAACATGGCAATTAATCAAAAGCAATGTTTTTTTTTGCCCAAAGTAGTGGGTTTGGGCAGACTCAATGGCTCTTTCTGACTCTTAAACTTGTACTCATCCTCCTAAACTGAGTTAATACAATTTACTCCATCCAGTGTCACCTCTCAGACTTGTCTTGGCTTTGAGACTGGTGGAGACTGGCTTGCAATTGGGGATGTCCCTTGGGGTCTTTCTGTAGCAGGTTGGCCAGGGTGGGACAGTTTTAATAAGCATGTTTGACTCATACATTCCCTGGAATTTGTGCTGTTTTCTCTGCACAGATTTCATTCTTTTCCTGGGGTATTGAGGAAATGTATCTTTCGAAAGAGCCAGCCTTCCTTTTATTCTCCTCTTTGTCTCTGAACGCTACACAAACCACCTGATAGGAAGCACTGAAGATGTTCTGGTGTACAGTCGTGTGCTTGGTCTCAGTTCAGGCTGACACCCCCAGGAGGACATGGGGCTGGGATGCAAGAGGCAAAGCTGTGCTGCCACAGGGATGCTCTGGGTCCCAGCCCTGTGCTCTGTGTCTCTACTGAAGTGATATGCTGTGGAAAGCAGCCCTTGCTGGCCCCAGGTTCGTGTCAGCAGTCCACTTGTAGTGATGAGAGGAGTGCACTTGTGCTGCTTCACACTCTGTTTTCACCAGCAGGATCCAGGCCAGTGCTCTGACTCTGCTGTGGGGGACATGGAGCCACTGGCTGTCACAGCACCAGAGGGAGCAGAGGATGCGACGGCATCATCAGCCAAGGTGGAAGGAGGGGACAAAGCAGCGGCAAGAGGAGAAGCAGAAAGCCCAAAGGGAGCGGGTCCAGGTGGAACAGGTCCTCAAGGAGCAGCGGCAGTTGTGGCAGAACCATGGGAATACCCAGAGGCAGAAGTTGCTGCAGCATGTGCCCGGGCAGCAGAAACGATCGCAGCGTCACAAGCAGCCAAGGTGTTGCAATCAGCAATAGCTGAGGTAGACACCCCACAACCCCAGGTTCCCCCAAGTGCATCCTCCCCTTATCCACGCAGTGGCCTGAGCAGCTGCAGCTCCAGCACCTTCAGCCTCGCCCTCTGAATGCCTCAGGTGGATGGGACCGTATTTCTGCTCAGCCTTGAGCTATGGGGAGGGATCTTCAATGTGGAAAAATAGAAAGCAATCCAAAAAACTCCTGAAATTCCTGCTGGGAGTTTGTGCTCGTTTCCCATCTGGTTTCCCTCTGTCTTTCAGATGAGCATTTTTCCATGGTAGCGGGCACTTTATCACGCCTGGTGTAGTTAAGGTTACAAAGCGCTCTCCATTACAGCCCTCCGGCCACATGCTCATCCTGCTCCAAAGCATTCATATTTGGGGATCAAAAAAGGTCCACGCGTGGTGTTTACTCAGCCGAGAGTTTTTATTTGACGTCTGAGCAATTATGTCTCGTGCGGTTCGTGCGCTCGCCGAGGTGATAAACGCGCCTTTCCCATTTGGGAAACCTGTTAACATTGACGATGTGCGGATGGATTTTCAGCAGGGCAGGGATTCAGGTTTGCCGGGGCTCGGTGCCCGCTCCAAGCACCGCGTTGTCAGATGTGTTTGGCACCCAGCAGCTCCCCATTGGGTGTGAGGGCCTTGCACACATTTGTTCCCATGTGTGGAGCTCTTTTGAAGAGCTGCCCGCTTGCAGCAGCACTGAGCATCCACCTTCTGCTCGCAGGGAAATCTGGATCTCATCTCCCCAGGCTTCGGTTTCATTTTGGTTTGCAGGGTCAGCTTGTTGCTAGCACTGTTTCCTGGGCCCCAGAACTGTCCTGAGTACGTGGTGTTGCTGGAGGATAATATTTAAACTTCCCCCCCCCCTGTTTTGGGGTCAGGAAAGGCTCTTCAGTGTGTGTTTGTGTTCCGATGTGGTTTTATGTCTTGTGGAGGTTGGCTGGATTTAGGCACATGCCGAGCAGTTCTCTAAAGCAGCCTGCGAATAGGGACCTTTATTTTTACGTATCAGCAGCTTACTTTCTAGTAACGTTTCCAGCACTCATACATTTATTTCTTGACTTTTCAGCTCAAGGAGAAGAGGAGCAGCACGTGGCTAAAGCCAAAGAACACCACTCAGCAGCAGGAGGAGGACCAGGTGGAAGAGGGAAAGGTGAAATGAAATGAAGGAGAGCTGGTGTTCTGGACCATACCTGATGGGGAAGCAGGTACCCCGGCACCATGACAGCGCCTCAAGTGCAATAGGGCCATTGGTTACGTCTCTTTTGTGACTGCCCATGCTATTAAAAATAAAGATATGCCATATTCCACACCCAGTTCAGGGTCTTTTGAAGGCCTTTGTCTCCTGGTTTGATGAAGTGGCAGCTCTGACCTCTTCCCCAAAGATAACCTAGAGTAAAGCGTGCTGTTCATGCTGGAAAACAAGCTCTTGGCATGAAACTATAGGAAAAAGAAATGCTGTAAATGTGGGGTCAAGTTTGTGTGCCTGTAAGCCAAGAGATGGTCTTGGGAGCACAGCTAATGTCAATTGGCTTCACATCCCAACAGGGCAGGTGCAGGCACCAGTCAGTCTGCTTGCTCCAGCTCTGACGGGTGTTTCTTGCCTACATGGGAATGGTAGGTATCATCTCTTTTTTCTTGTTTCTCTTCTAATTCTGCTTATTCATCTGGAGCAGGGAATGGGGAAGGTCTCTCCATCTACACTGATAATGGAGAAATGCAGGGCAGAAGTCATCCAGAAGAACATCAGGAAATGGGAAACAGCATCTCCAGAATGCAGTGGTGGGCTTGCTGGCATGACTGACATTCCCCAGGCAGTGTGGGATGATCTGTGAAAGAAGCTCCTGGTTTTTGAGAGGAAAAACATTATTTGTTGTCTGTTCAGCCTCTGAGGTGTAGGTTAAGTCTGTGCTGTAGTAAGAGGTGGTGATGGGCACCCAGAAGCGGTGGCACATTGGTGGCAGTTGTGGCATCGTATGGAACCGTTCTGTGTGTGAAATGTGGGAGCAGACCCCTGATATAATGGGAGGGGAGGGTGCTGAGGATCTCCTGCCTGGTGATGAAAGTCTCCCTCCATCCCCAGCTCAGGAACCGTGTCCTTGTGTCGCAGCAAAGTCGAGGGGTTCGGTGCCAGGCCCCAGGTCCTGCAGCACACCCAGCATCCAGTGCACCTCTGCTGGCTTCTTCCTGTGTCTAGTGACAGGCTGGGGAGGAGAGAACAGCAGCGTCTGATTAAAACTCAGCCCCCCTGGCCCTAGATCTGAGGAGGCAGAGCCCGCCCTCCCTTCCCTTCCCATAATTTTATTTTATTACAAAAAGAGCCCGTATTAAAAAAGCTCATGATTATGTTTTCTGTTCACCAAGACTTTTCCTGTGTTCGACCTTTGGATAACCTCCAAGGCTTGCAAACGTTTGAAAGGAGTAAAGGAGCTCGTTTTATTGCAGGGCCTCAGCATACATTCTTTCCAGCCTATCTTTAACATCAGTTGACAAGAATTATATAATTGCAGTCTGTGATCCCTTTAAGGCTAAAATGTATTCGTTTTCCCTCAAAGAACACTTCAGGTTTCAGAGTTAAATGTAGACTCTTCCCCCCCCCCCCCCCCATCTGGGTTATTCTGTAAGAAGCTGTTTTCTCTTAAACTGGCAAATCTCATTCCGCCAAGTTGCATGGATGTATTTTTTACTGTGGTTTTAAGCTCACATGTTAACAAGGAGAAGAAATAACCTCCAAATCCCAACCTGTGTTTCCCATTCCATTGGAAAATTAGGGGGTTACAGAGAACGCGCAGAGGGACTTATACTCCTTAGGTGGAATCAAATAAAATTTCAACATACTGATTTAATCAAATTAGGGTCTAATGCTAATTGATAGGCAGTCTGGAGATGGACAGGTAGCTGGATTGGATTTGATCTTGCATTTCAGGGGCATGACATAATCTGCTGGGTCAGGAAGGAATTTCTGGTTTCCCATCGGAATGGCATCTGCCACCACGTTTATAGGAAGCCATGGACATCGGATACTTGAAGAGGAGTTGGGGAATGATGCCAAGAAAGAAGTCTGAAGGTAATACCTGGAATTTAAAAAATGACTTGGCTGTTGCCACAGTGACATTCCTTTTGCATTCGTTCCTCACTGGGCAGGGTCTCACTGGAGTTTGCACTCCTGAGGAGTGAAATAAGCTCATGAAGGTGGGAGTATTCCTGGAAGCTTTCCATGGTGGTTGGGGCCGGTGGTGCTTGCATCCTCTGCTCAGGTCCTCCGCAGTGATGCCACTGTGGTGCTCTGAGCACATCCATGGTATTCCTCAAGAGTGAGTGGGAAGTTCAAAGAAGCTGCAGTAACACCTCATCCCTCCAGCACTTCTGGACAGTGGGAGATGGAGGGAGCAGCAGTCTGGTCATGGGTGTTCGCATGCAAGAAGGGAAGTTAAATTCATCTGGTGAACTGGCTATTAGGAGTGATTTAGCTGGTTGAAGGTGGAGGGAAGACTGGGCTCCATGGGCAGATTGTCTGCCCTGGTATGGCAAAGGAACTGGGTGCAGTTGAGACCAAGAGGTTTTGAGGGGTTTTGGGGTTGTCCTTAGTTTTGCCGTGGACTCACCCCAGACCTGGGATTCCTTGCTGGAAAGGAGGACAGCAGCAGCCGGCGTGCTGCCTTCGTGCTCTTTCATCTGAGCACTTGAGGAAGTGCAAACTTTCATTCCAAGTAACGTTTGCCAGTAAAAAGGGGTCCCTTCTTCAAATATTTAGTTAATCTAACACTGATTGCCCCCATTCCCTAAGGGGAGGAGGGGGCAGGGGCAGCATTCCTGGTTTTATAGAGGGGCAGGTTTGAAAGGGCTGTTAAATGCATGTGGTGGGGGTTGGATGCAATAACCTCAGAGAGAGGAGCCAGTAACAGAATCCTTTTAATGAACTACAAGCCCACAGTTTATAAACTTGGACACAGATTACACTCCTGCCTGGTGTATAAAAATAACTGCGTTCGGGTGCCTTTGTGGCCAAAGGATCTTATAACCTGTTAAGTTTTCACTGCCTGTTTTTCCAGCAGAGGCAGGACCTGTGTAATACCCTGCATTGCACTGAAAGGGAAAATCTCCGTCCCGTTAAGCTGTTCCCTGCCTTTGGTAGCCTCTCTGTATCAGGATTCACATTCTTGTTTCCGTTTCAAACAGGAGACTAGTTTACAAGACAAGTTCCTCCTTGGCGATCACAAGAGGCTTTCTTTCCCCTTTCTTTTTCTGAGAGGAAGGATTAGGTCACCAGTAATACCGTTTGCTTTTCATTTTTTCTCCTTTGGCTAATCTGCTCTCTGAGATGTCCATGTTACAAGAGAAATAAAAGGCTTTAAGTGAGTGCAGGATTTCTTCCCCTCACCTCAGCGCTGCAGCAGAGAAAGGTGATTTGCAGAAATCACTGCATGGAAAAGCCCTAAACCCGAATTTCAGATGCTTATAAGACAAAGCTGAAAGATAGCAGAGCAGCAGGTGCCATCTCCTTACCTCACAGGGCATGTTCTACCTGGTCTTAAGGAGTTTGGTGGATGGTGATTATGGATACAGCTGCAGTGCATCCGGGTGCATTGTACATGCACGCACAGCTTTGTGCAGTCCCTCACCTGCAATCAGGAGGCTTATCATCATTCAAAGACCCTTATTTTCTATTATCTTTGTGCACTGTCTGTGGTGCAAGCATTCATTTTAAGATGTTCTGTTTGAGCCTGGCACTCTTCCTGGTCACAGTGCGCTGTACAGCGCTTGGCTTCGCCCCACGGGAGGACTCGTGCGAGCGCCGGCTCCTCTATGCAGAAAGTTTTGGGACTAAACAAAATTGCTTTGGTCAGAGCACACTGAGCATGAATAGATTATTGCTTTAGTGAAATCTGTATTGTTATTGTTCAAATGCCAAGTACTGGTACCTGGTTTGGTAAGGCACACGGATTTTGCGGCAGTAAGTATGAATCTGCGTCGGGTAGTTTGTACCTAGCACAGGAACAGCTTGTTCATATTGGTCACATTACATTTGGCAAACGATGTTTAAAGAGCCAGGTCTGTCTGGTTTTACATCAACCCAGCTCTGCTGAAGTCTGTGCCAGACTTTGCCAACCAAGGTTCTGCCACTCAAATGTTTTCAGCTATTTTTTTTTCAGTCCTTTCTTTCCAAAGAGTTTAAGAAATACAGTTAAATGGACAGTAATACTCAGCAGCTAGGCGTAAAAAGCTGTTTATCTGAGGATATCAAAGGACTTGACAAAGGTGGGTAATTCTCACAGTGCCCTTTTTCTGCAGGGTGGGATGCTGGCACGTAGAGACAGCGAGTGGTTTATCTGAGGAGCAGAGATGGTAGCAGAGGTAGTAATTAAAACTTGGGTCTCATGACACCCAACTCTGTACTGTAACCACCAGACAAACTGCCTCCCCGAGCCCTATCTCATCTCTGTCTCCCTACATATGCACAATAAAGCCTTTGTAGTATACGCTGTACACTTGCTATTGATAGTTGTATCAGCTGAAAGATAATGCTTGCTCTCCTAACCGACTGCGAGTGTGCTCCGTGCAACCTCAATTATCTGAACGGAATGGGGGAGAGGGGGAGAATTTGGGATAATTGAGGTTTCAAATAATTGAAAAGAGCTTTTGATGTCATTAATAGACACGGTGGGGACACAGCATGTTTTGGAGAGCAGGTTTGGATAACTGGTGTCAAACTGTGCTGTTGGTTAATAACCAACATGCTATGGTTTTGGTTTTCTTTTATTCTGAAAGGAGGGACGTCTCTTCCTTGCTTTGTTTTGGAGGTAAAAAAGGATAAATGCGTTTCAGATGTGTGCTGGTGGTGTCCCTTTAAGGTTGGTGGAGACCAACGGCTATCCTGCTGGTTAATGGAAAGGCGCTTATAGATGTGGGGAGGTTAAAACCACCCCTCAACAGGCATTGCAAAGCCCAGACGGTGGCGGGGGGTGGGCTCTGTGGGTGGCTCAATGTCTGCAGAGGAGAAGCACCAGGGAGCATCTGAAATATAACTTCCCCTGCGTATGCCGTAAACTGTGGGATTTCAGCTGTTACTGTGCTCCGTACAGGCAAGCAAATGCACTGTTACTGCAGAGGCACATTCATTTAAGAAGATAAAACATGACCCGTGGGACCTGCTCGCAGCATCTTTGCAGTGAGAGCTGACCTCCCTGTGATGGAAATCTTTACCAGGGCGACTCCGTAATAACTTTCACTGTGCCACCCATCCCTGCCTGCCTTCTTTGTGGGCTTGCTTGTTTCTAAACAACAAACAACAGCACAGAAAGATCTGATGAAGTTTGTAAAGTGCAGCACGGGGCATCCCTGACCCTGTCCAGCTTCTGCTGCTCTGTATGCTTTCACCACAGCTTGTGTTTTAAAACCAGGTCTGTCCTCTGCCTGCCACCAGATGCAGAAATTAAGAGCAGCCTCTGCTCTTGAAGCTGTTAGGAGCTAACAGATGGGTGCAGGTAAGGCTGACAGACCTTCAGGAAGGGATTAGCTTGGTTTGGTTTTAATGAAATGCAGTATTAGGTAAAGGATGGCTCTTCACACCAGCCTCACAGTTCATCCTGAAGCATTAATCTGCTCTGAGACCACGGCAGTTACCTGCCCCCATCAGAGAACCATGCGCATGTGTTCAGATTAGCACCAAAAGCAGTTTGGTTTAGGTTTCTCAGCTGTCACCTGTGAGACACGATATGGTGGTACCTGGGAGCTGATGTCTGACTTCTTTTCTGAACGGACCACTCCAACCTTAGTTGCTTTAAATTATGATCTTAACTTCTCTCCTGCAAGTCCACTGTGCCTGGTCCCATCAGCTACTTTAAAAGCCTGAAGAAAAGTATACATTTTCTTGTGCGTTTCAATGCTTGCCCCAATATGCCTATTTGTGCAGAGAATGTGCATGTGTATTATCTTTAATGCAGCCTGGATGTACACACACAGAAGTCTCTTTAGGCACCACTCTGGATATGTGTATTTATGAGGGCTTTGGTGGAAACAGGACTGACCCCAACATTTTATGCATCATTAGGAGGAGCAACAGTTCCCCCTTTAAAATGACTATATTTGGAAATCTGTTTCCAAACTCACGCTGGTTTAACTTAATTTGGTGGCTTTTCTCCAGATTTTCATAACCAGTGGAAGTGAGGGCAGGAGTGAGGGGGATGTTTGTGCTCCTTGAGGGTGAGTGCTTGTGCAGACCCTGCGCTGCACGGGACTGGGGCTGACTGCACCAACGCACGGGGCTCTCACAGTCCCAGTTTTGTGCCTCTCCTCTTGCTAAGCCCTTTTTCACCACCACTTTGGTCATCACATATCCCATCTATTACTTTTTTCATCTATTACTTTTTTTAAGCATCAGCTGCTTTTGTGGTAATCCTGTGCTCCCTTTTCCCTCATTGCCTCCATCCCTTTCTGAGGTCATTTTGTAGCACGTGAAGTAGTGAGGAAAAGCACCAGGGGCCCATGATGATGCTGGGATGTTTGTTGAACAGTTTCAAGGCAAGTTGCCAAGGGCTGTATGGGGAATTGATGCTGTGGACAAGAGCTGTTCTTGCTGTTACCACGTTATTTGGACCACGGCATCTGCAGTTTGAGTTGGTTTAACAGCTTCACTGAGGGGTATGTTTGTGATGGGCTTTGAGCCTTGTGCCTGGTGGGGCTGCAAGGGACTGAAGAAGAAAAGAAGGGGGAGGAAGAAGAGGAGGAAAAAGAAAAAGAGGAAGAAGAGGAGGAGGAAGAAGGGGGTGGAGGAGAAGAAGAAGAGGAAGAAGTATCGGCGCGTCCTTGGGGATGCGACAGTGCGAGGAGTCGGTCATTCCCAGACAGAAACGTGCTAAGCGCGGATTTGTCTTTCCCGAGCAGGCAGCAGCTGCCGGGGAGCCGGGGCCGATAGAGGGCAGCAGCCTCCTGCCGCTGGCGCTGCCTGCGCGGGCAGGACGGGCAGCGGCGCCGGGGACCCGCACCCGGGCTTCACCGCTGAGCCCCTTTCCCCCGCGCAGGGAACCGCTGCCTCTGTGCTCCTGATGGCAGCAGCAGTAAGGAGGGGTTTGGTTGGGGGGGGCTTCTGGCGCAGTTTACTTGGGTATCTCTCCCCATCATTTACAAAAAAGCCTCAAACCCCTCACCCCAACGTTGTGTTGTACCAGAACACCCCCTGAAGAGCAGCCGAGTAAATGAGATCGTAGAACGTGTAAGTTCCTGTCGAAGTAGCTCTTTATTTCTACGTGGGTACGTGTGAAACCCAAGATGATATATTGTGTTATGCTTAGATCTTTGCTTCAAGATACAGCTATGGGTAAATTGCACAATGGATTGTCTTTTGGTTGTTACTTCAGCACTTCTTACTCTCCTACTTCCAGTACACATTCAGTGTTTAAGCCCATGATTATCACTTTTTCCTACTCTCTGTTTGCCTGCCAGCAAAATCCTTTAAAAGCCAAAGCAAACCCAATATAAAACCTTTTGGATCCCATGTGGATTTGTTACTCCACAGCTGGCAGCATCAGTGCCCAGCTCTTAACTTTACAGGCAAGTGCAAGGGCCAGCTGCTTGTCCCAGCGGGTCTGCAGCCAAACGCACACACGGAGCAGTGGTTCCCTATGGCCGCTGCTCCTCAGAGCCACAATTTCTGTTCATCTTAAACACACTTTATTACACCTTCACTGCAGTTTGTTCTGAGGACAGCAAACAGAATCCTCACCGGCCCCGGAGGAATCCCCCTCCTGGCTCCCAGTGTGAAGCCGCGGCTGCTGTTCTGCTGCTCTGATTTGTTGACTTTGATAGCTTTTAATTGCTCTTCCCCATTAGCTCTTGCTCACGTTGTGGGAGCAGCTTCCCCTGACCCAGCAGCCGTTGTTAGAACCCAACTTCGGCGGTTTCCATCGCTGTTCTCAGGGTCCGAGATTGCAGCAGGGTGAATACATGGCTCATCATTTCGGCGGGGCTCTCAAGCTGCCGACAGAGATGAATTCAGAGTGAAGGAGCCAAGAGAGAGGCTGCGGCTGTGTGTGTGGCTGGGATGTTAGATAGGGGCAGATTGTTCAATGCACTGAAAACGTTCTTTGGGGTAGTTGGTGCTCTGGGAGATTTTTGTGCTGTTTTTTGATGATAGTTTGAACTGTTCCCAAAACTGAAAGTAGTTCCTTTTGCTGTATTTTGACAGCAGCTTCTAGTAAGTGGAACCTCTTCCTGGTGTTTGGAAAATCACTGTATTGGATGCACACTGAGCACCAAGCAGGATTATTTTTGAGGTGGTTGTGTATGGTGAAGTTTCAATGGTTTATAGGTTAAAAAAGGATGTGCAAGTCCTCGGCTATTGCGTTCGCTTTAAACAATGAAGTCTTTGCCTGAAACCTGTGTTCATTAGGGAGTAAGTGCAGCACCGATCAATAAATGAAGCCTGCTTGTGGCAGGGCTGACGAAGCCATTGTGTAAAAGGGGACTCTTTGCAAGTATCTGATTTTTCTGGGCTTTTTATTCGCTTGGTTTCAGGCAAAACAGTGCCACTCAGAGCAAGCAATGTTTTTTACTTTCTTTTTCCTAAAGAAATAGTAATAATCGAACTGCATAAGCGACACCAAAAACTTAGCACTGAACCTTAATTTGACAGGATTAGTTGCCATCAACTTTACTGACTCCAGTCACCAGGAGTAGAGGCCACGGCAGAAATCTCACACAGGCAAACGTATTCTTTGCCCTGGAAACCTCATTATCTTATGTGATCCAGGTCTAAACAGTTGGTGCATTCCTGATGCACGAATTCCTGCCTCTCTTACCCTGGCAGGGTTTTGCCAGGGCAAATGTACTCTGGCTTACACTGTCTGTAACCTCAGGTGGAGCAAATTTCAGCCCTTCAGCTCTGATGGGAGCCTGTTTGATCTAGTCCTTTATTGCCAAGTGGCATCAGGCAGGGAGCTGAGCGCAGAAACGTGACCACCACCGTTCTGCTATTTGCTGCGTTATCTGTAGTACCCTTGCTATTCCTAAAACTTTTCTTCCTGCTTGGAACGTTTTGCTGCAGCAAATGAAGAAGAGAAGGGGAAAAAAGAAATTGAAGAGACCTTCATTTGGTGGCATAGAAAATTTGCATAAAATATCGCTCTAAGCATTGAAGGATCTTATTACATAGGGTTTTGATGATAATCTTTGTTGAAATAATATTTAACACATGCTGCACTTTTAATTAAGTATCTGAATAATCTCAAATTAATACCAGAGGTTTAAAAATAAGTTTTCATTTTAGTGAACTGTAACATAATAGCAAGCTGCATGGCAACCCCTTCCTTTCCCCTTTGATTTAATTAAATGCCTTTCTGTGTGCTTCTTCTCACTTCAGAAACACACATAAAGAAATCAGACCCAGACGTTTTGTTTAGGATTTTGCCACTTTCCTTTTCCCCGTGTTTTCCCTTATTTATTTGCCTTGCTTCCTCTGGGGCTTTGAGGAAGGTGTTTCTTTGGGGATGGGCTCGTCTGGGGCTTCACAGACCGGCCTGTGTGTTGGAAAGGGGGAATTACATCCCATCGTGGTGTTAGGGCTGCCGTTTCGGTGCTGTTTGGTGGGGTGGTCGCTGCTTGGAGGCAGCAGGCTGTGGCGGGGAGCGTTGAGTCATGCGCTCTGTGTGTGTGTGTGTATGGTGAGGAGGATGCAGCCTGTTAAATCCCATGGTATCACGCCGGAGTGTGTTCTGCTCCTGGAGTTTGACTATAAGGTAAAAAGGGGCTTAGCAGTGTAATGGTTTCAGAGAGCAATCAAACCATTGCAAATAAACTCGCGTTTACTCTATTTATTTTTTCAAGTTAAAAAGGCCTGATCCAGCCAATTTGTTTGCCTTCCAGTTAGACGTGTTTGACAACCGCCGCTTCGTTATTCCATCGTGAGGAATCCTGCTAACCAAGGGAGAGGGGAAAATAAAAGTCCTCATTCAGAGCCACGTCGGGGAAGCAGCTTTGCCAAAGGCACCGCGCTGGGCCAGTGTGTGCGGGCTGGGGGAGGCTGCTCACTGCCTCTATGGAAGCACATTCCCAGTTTGGATGTGAGGCAGGCTGGCTTTGAAGGCTTTCTGTTAGATTTTCCCCTTTATCCCTTACCATCTATCATTGTAAAGGAGACATATATAACCGCTGCACTTTGTATATTAAGGGGAGCTGCCTGCTTTTTCCCTTTGCTGAGATAATGACGCTGAGGGCTGTTGACTGCTGTTATCTCTGATGACAGCCTTATCTGCATGGCTCTGATTCCCACTCCCTGAGTCGGATATATCCAGTTCTTCAGAAAGTGACCACTGCTCCCATTACGGCTGGGCAGGCTGGAAAGCAAATAGGCACAGTAGAGTTCTTAATCAGTTGTGCTGTTTGCTGTGTTCCCCCCTGCCGAAATACGAAGTATTGAAGGGAGGTAAGGAGGAATGGGAGCCTTAAAGTAAGGTTGCATGAAAGTCAAATGCCCCCAGCGAGCCTCTGGTAGGGGCAAAAACCCCTGATAACCAATTGTTGAATGGTATTGGTGTGTGTCTCAGCTTTTCCCTGCCGCAGGGACCCCTCGCTAATGGAGCTGGGAATGATATTTACACAGTGGAGGGACTTTTACACCCTCCTGGCTGCACCAGGTCAGAATCCTGGAGATTAGTTCCTCTAAACATAATAACCTGCAGTTGCCGGGCTAGCGCTCGCCGCACTCCAAGGTGTGCTGCCTTGGCACACTGTGTGCCCGGCCCACAGAGGTCTCAGAACAAGTTTCACATGTTTGTGAATTTAGCTCCTTAACACTCTCAAGCAACAGCCTTGTTGGACTGCGGCAGAAAGGGAAATGCAGAGATCCTGTGTGCATCAACTGGGATCCGGCGAGCCCAGCCGGGAGTGCAGCCAGCTGTGATGGCCTGGTCTCCGAACCCCTGTCCCTCGATCCTATCCCATCAGCTGGGTTTGACCATAACAACCCTTACAACAGACAGCCAAACCCATTTTGCACCACGTGGGTGTCTGCAAACCCCGCTGTATTCAAAGCACCTCTCGATGGAAAAACTGCATGATTCCACCTTAAAGCAGTGCTGAGCTGGTGGAGCAAACTGCAGGAGAGCCCTGGAGCTCCGTGCTCTGCCTCATCTTCCCCGCCAGATCTTCTGCCCTTTGTCAAATATAGAGGGGGTTGTGAGGAGCATTTTCCTCTCTGCCGTAATTTGTAATACAGGTTTCAGTCTGAACACTTGGACCAATCTTACTGATGCACTATCCAGCCTGTCTCGATGGGGTTCCCTGCCAGTCGGGCTTGCCTAATCTGCACTTGAAGCCTACTGAGGTGAACTGCAAAGCCAGCATTACTGGGAAGACGCAGCACTCAAATATGCTGATGCTTCTTTTTGCTCCCTGTTTTAAAAACATATTGTATTGGAAACTGCAGCGCGGGAGGAGGGGGAAGATACTGCATTTGCCCTTAAAGTTTAAAGAGATGTTTGTTTTTCCAGTGCTTCGGAAGGCAAAGCCAGACATTTTTTGGTACTGAAGAACAGTTACTGATTGAAACACCACCAGACTGGTACTGAAAAATTGCTCTAAATTCCATTTTCCAGGGTTGAAGATGCAGTGATGTAGAACTGAAAATCTTCTGTTTGAAAAACATTTTTATTTGACGAGCCGTTTTTGTCGTGTCAGAAGTTTGTTGGTTATTCTCTGCACTCCCAGTAGGGTTTTGTGCAGTGCAATGTGGGACCACCGAGGGCTCCTTCTGCGCTTTTCTTGTGGCTAACTTACAGGCTGAGACATAAACCGTACTGATCTGTGACTGTTCAATGTAGGTTGTAGGAAATCTCTTTAAGATATTAAATCAGCAGAAAACTCAGTTGCAGACCACAGTGTGGAATATTCTTACACACGCTGTTTGAAGAGGAGTTTGGGTATTAATAACATGCCTGGTTTTTCCCCTCTAGTGCTTCCAGCTGGTCTCATAAAAGGGAATACCTCACTCTGTGGATCTTGCCTTGCTGTTGTATGTGAGGATGGAATAGGTCAAATGCCTAGCTCTTATTTTCCAACGTTATGAAGGACTAAAAGGGGTGAGGACAGGATCTCACTGTGGAAGGTCAGGATCACAGACTTGGATATAACATTTCCTTCTGTCTGGGTCTGTCTAGGGCTGCAGCTTGAACCCACTGGCTTGGAGGCTTCAGAGGCTGACCCCAGGAGAGGCCCTGAATGCCCATGTTCTGCCTCCATGCTCAGTCACCACTACTGCATCCTTCCCCATTGGAGTCTCGTGGGATGTGCTGATATGACGGCGCGCAGCACGGCGGTGCCTGCCTGAGCTGAGCAGCCCCGTAAGTAGCAGAAGCCCCTGTGCTCAGGCTGGACTCCATCCCTGCTGGGATTTTAACCCGAGCTCACAGACAGAGCAGCAGTCTGATCGTTCGAGCACACCATTGCACAGCCCTGGCTTGATGAGGGTGCTTCAGTTCCAGCATCTGCAGCACGGAAACTCCCCCCCCCCCCCCCCCTCCCTTTCTT
>JANRGW010045899.1:0-16308 GCA_024733675.1 Psilopsiagon aymara | reverse complement strand
GGGAAGGAATGCCATCCAGAGGGAACTTGACACGCTTGTGAGGTGAGCTGATGCCAACCTGATGAAGTTTAACCATGGCAAGTGCAAGGTCCTACACCTGGGTGGGAGCAATCCCAGGCACAGCTCCAGGTTGGGCAGAGAAGTGACTGAGAGCAGCCCTGCGGAGAAGCACTCAGAGGGTGGTAATCAATGGTCTTTGCTCAGGCTGGCAGCCTGTCACAGGTGGGGTCCCCAAGGAACGTTTTCATAAATGATCTGGACAACCACATTGAAAGCAGCCTCACCAGGCTTGCTGAGGGCTCTGAACTGATTGATGAGGCGGACATGTCAGGAGGGAGAGCCATCTTGTAGAGGGACCTGGATGGGCTGGAAGAGTGGGCAAGCAAGAACTGTATGAAGAACAAAGGCAAGTGCAAGGTCCTGCACCTGGTGCCACAGAACCAAAGAGCCCAGCACAGGAGAGCAGCTGAGGAGCAGCAATTTTGGAGGAGACCTGGGAGTCCTGGTGGACAACCAGCTGACCATGAGCCACCAGTGAACGCTGCAGGAACGAAGGCAAATCACATCCTGAGCTGCATCCGCAGACGCTCTGCCAGCAGTGATAGAGATGTGGTCATCCCGCTCTCCTCACCCGTTTGTCAGATTGCACATGGAGTACTGTGTCCTGTTCTGGCCACCACAATTCAAGGAAGATGAGGGAAGTCTGGAACATTCCAAAGAAGGGCCACAAAGATGATGAGAGAGCTGGAGAACCTGCCCCTTGAGGGAGGACTTTTGAAGGTCTTTTATCCCTGGGGAATAGAAGGCTTATGGGGAACTCCCCACAATACTCCAGTTCTTAAAGGGTGGCTACAGAGGATGGAGGCTTCATCTTCACAAGGAGCCATATGGAGAGGATAAGGTGCAACAGGTAAAAGTTGCACCAGGAAGGGTTTCATGTTGATACACAAAAGAAATTTTTACAGTGAGAACAATCAGGCAGTGGCACAGCCTCCCCAGGGACGTGGTGGAGTCTCCATCACTGGAGGTTTTCGAGATGCAGTTGGACAGGATATTAGATAATCTTATCCCTTTCCTGTGAAAGGTTGATCTAGATGATCTTTTGAGGTCCCTTCAAGCCTGGGCTGTTGTATGATTCTGTGATCCTTCTGGCTAATAAGATTGGTTCTGCCCAAGGTCAGGTTTAATTTGTCATTGCTCCCCAAAATGTTTTGAATTTGCTTCATAAGTTTGAAGAGCAGGTTTATTGCATTAATAGCAAAGCTTTGGAAATCTCTCAGGCCTCATTTACACTATAAGGCAAATAGCAGGAGAGGCTTAACTTTATTTCAAGCAGAAATAACTTTAAAAAGCAACGACTTCACCCTTTCTATTAACCACAAGTATGGTGTTTTTTGGTTCTGTCATTCAATACTGTCAGTTAAAGGATTCATTTTCTAATCAAAAACCATTTCAAAATCCCTTTTGTTAGCAGTCAGAATAATCAGCTTGCTTATGATTATAATACTATAGACAATAAAATTTTTCTTACACGCAAAACAATTTTTATATGCCCTATTCTAGCTGCCTTATATCCCAAAGAGGGGAGCTACCAGTAAAAGCAGCTGTGCATGGACTTGAGCACAGGCAGTCACTAATCCCTTAAATTTATGTCCTAGGCATAACTTCATAAAAATTTCTTTGATTATTAAGTCAAACCTGAGATTGTGGCATCATCCAGAATGGTGTAGCTGTGGTCTAAGTGGTGCAGAGCATGAGCTAATACATTCTGCATCAGAACAGGGTTTGTGTAATTGATGTTGCTGATACCCTGTGTTGGTTCCTGTTTGGCAATGGTACTTGGACAATCAAAGGAATTTTTTACTCTGATTTAAATTTTAAACATGCTGATTTTGTTTCCAACAGTGACAGGCAGCAATTTTCTAGAAGCATGTGCTGCTGGTTTCAAAATCCATTTGAATTGCGAGGTATACTGATTTAAAAACTAAGGAAGGCTACTGAGAGGAGTATGCTTAAGTTTTGTGTAAGCCCTCTAGTTGTCCTCTTTCTGTCCTATCTATAGATAATCTTTCACAGATTCCTATGCATGAGAATTTTAGGTTCTCTGTTACCTATGGAAAACAGGATACTTTTGCTAGTTGAAATGAGAAGTGGATTTGTTCATTTTAGGAAGCACACAATATCAAGATGATGATTTACTCTGTGATCCTCTCAGTCAACACGAGCAACAGCGTTACCTGCTGATAGTCATGTTGGTGGTTGTCAAACAACTGAGGCACTAAGGAGTTTCATGCATGTTTCTGTATCAGTGTAAACTACTTTTTACTTGAATTTGCAATATAATTAATGAATTTTCTCTTTAATTGCAGTGATACAAGCTGTTTGTGTTCAGATTCAGGAACCTGTGATTGTCTTGATCAAAATCCTGCCAGTTAATGCATATTTATAGGCATTTTATTTTCTTTTTCTTTGCAGTTGATAGGAGCTATGAAGAACTACAGTGGTTACTTACTATGGTTCAGAATGATCCTGTACCCTACATAAGGTTAGTGAGTTAATAAAGAGCCAGTATTTTTACCAGTGCTGGAACTGCTAAGTAAATTCTTGGCCTACAATTGCTAGAACAGATCAAATGCTGAACTGCTTAATACTTCTTTACAAAACAGTTTTTTCTTCTTGTTGTATAAATTGAAACATGTTTTGATGTTTCAGCAGTTCACACCTCAGAAATTAATATACTCTTTTCTTATTCTCCATTATATTACTTTTCTTCTTTTTGTTCAGCCCCTGTGGTGTAAGTCTGAAGTTAGAGGTCGCTTCCTGATCATAAAAAAATCTGATGTTGCATGTAGCAAAAAGACTTTATGATACTTAGAAAAGACAAAGGTTGAGACATAGTGCACACAGTATTTTGCCAGCAAAAAGTGTAAAGCAATTGTTAGACTGTAGATGGGGTGAAAGGATAACATGTGAAAATATGGTGTAATTTCTAGGATTACTTGTTCCAACTTTGTTTTCACCAATCAGCAGATATTTTAGCACATTCATTATAAACCTTTGAACACAGGGGTTCATGATAAGGTTTTCCCTGACACTTTCTTCTTATGGCCACCATTAAAATACTGAGTTTCAAAGATAAATGGTATTACTTTTACTCTCTCTATATAGATGATTTTTTACAAAGATCATAGCTGCATGATTGTTCTGTTTTATTTCTGTCATTCTTGTTAATGAAAGTAAGTACATTTGCACTCATTAGAGGAGACTTAGCTTCAGTCTAGGAAGGAGATTTAATTTTATTTATGTCTGCTTAAAGAGTAATTTAAATCTTGAATTGAGTGCAATGTGTAAGCCTCCTCCAAAAGAAAGAAAAAAGAAATATATCTGTAATATTTTTCTTGCTCCAAATTATAAGACATCAAAGAGAAAGCTTGGCTATAAAGGGAAAATATTGAAAATAAGAAGTAATGGAACATATAATTATTCTCATTCATAAAATGTTTTCAAGGCGAAGTTTAAAGTAAAAGTGGGGAAAAATGTGTCTACTTTCATCTCAGTCTGTAAATGCTGTAAGCAAACATGGTAAGTGTAGAATCTCTATGTACCAACCTAACTTCAGAGGTGACAGTGTTCCTTTCCAGAAAAATGTGCAAGTCATTGATTCTGGTCCTGATGTTTTGCATCAGTCAAAAACATTTGAAGTTGCTTAAAAATTCTTTGGTGTCAGTATGTAAGGGGTTTATTTGCCAAACACGCTCCTTCTTTGTAATTATGAAGTCAGTGTGCAAAAAAGATTGTTACTAAAGAGAAGAGCATAATGTAGGCTACAGTTTTGTAACTAACTGTTAAAAATAATGTCTAATAAGTCCTGCTGCTTTGCACCTTGGCTTTGATCTTTAAATTTTATTATTTGCTTATATTTGCTTATGAGTAAATCTGACTCTATACGTACTGGGGACAGAAGGAAGCGCTACAAGCATAAAGCATTGGTTAAAATTTTTGAAGAAATCCTGTATTGAATAAGGGTCCTGTGTTGAATAAGCTTGTAAGAACGTGGCAAACTGAACAGGCTTTGTATTCTTAGTGTGTTCATTTGGATAAAGGTGTTTTTCTTTCAGGCATAAGATTCTGGATATGCTGACTAAGAATCCACCTTTTACCAAGAACATGGAGTCCCCTTTATGTAATGAAGCTCTGGTAGATCAGCTTTGGAAACTGATGAATTCAGGTTGTTTTTTATTTCTTGGTTGGTTAGTTGTTTTGTTGCCTTTTTGTTGTAAGGTTTTTTGAAATAAGCATTAAAGACTTGTTTCAGAATATGTTAAGAGCTCTCTTAATTTCAGTAGTTAAAATTGAAAATTCAATCTCAGAGGTTCAATATCATGTAAGTACCTCCAGAACTGTTTCAGTGACACAGGGTACAAAACGTGGGTTTTCATTCTTTTGTCTACTACTGTAGTGTGCTTTGATGTACTTTAGGATAGAATGATTCTTTGACCCAGATGTTCAAAGCGAATGTTTCCTCAAATGATGGTATCTGTATTACCTTTTGCTTTATAATTTGCTTTAGATTAGATTAGATAGTCTATCTTTGTCCTCTTTTACTAAACTCAGAAAATGAGAGGATAATGTTTGTATAGGTAATTTAAACGAGATTTTTAGAAGTATAATATAAATTCAAGGCTCAATTTGCTTTGTGTGATTAGGAAAGATCCTAATGAGAGAAGGGCTTGCATCTTTACTATTGACCTGTTTTTCATTACTAAAGCAGTTTTATCCAGTACTGACAAACTGCCCTTTAACATCTGGCACATTACTACATAGATTGCATATAAATGTTTATATAGCTTTTTTTAGGTCATTGGAGGCTGCCTGTGCCTGTTCTCCATGTACCATTATTTTTAGTGTTCAAAAGTTTACTGATACACTCCAGGGGTTAAAGTGGGGAGACTACCACCAGTAGTTCAATTTCATAGGATTTGCCAAGTGTCAGGCACAGAAAATAAACAATTTTGGTGTTCCCATCAGAGTTTGTTTTTCCTCTTGAGAGAAGAGTGTGTGTAGTGTTTCTTACAGCCATTACCTCTTTTTGCAAGTAACAAATAGGGTATACATTCTTATTATGATTCATGAGGCTTTAAGTAGTTAAATTTCTATGCATCAAGATGACATAATGTTTCAATTTATTTTCTGTAAGGGATAACTGTAGCATTCCAGGGTGCCTTGAAAAAATGTTTGTTAATGTGAGACAAGTTAGTAGCCAGGTTTAAAGCCGCACCATCTTAGAATCATGAGTTGCTTTCATTTAACATAAGCACATGCAATGGAAAGCAGACTGATTGATATATATAATCTGTTCTTTTCTTTTTCCTTCTGTGTTAATCTGCATTAAGTGGATAATGCTCATAAGTTCTGAAGATTGCAGAGCAAGTCTGCAACCAATTGTATTTAAGCTTAGGAGAGAGATACTGAGTGGGAATTCATCTTATCATTGAAAGATGTACTGGTTTAAGAAGTTGAGTCAGTTATTTGTTGTTGAAATATTAGAATAATTTTTAAATTAGTATTTGTGAATATGTCATTCTCTGGAGAGTATTTTAGTGTTAGAAATGTCCAGATCAATATTCATGTTGCTTTCACTTTTAAGTGTACATACAGCTAAGCTCACTCAAAACACTACTTAGCCCCGTGAAACTTAGTATTTACATATAAAATTACCTTGTAATTTTATTTTATGCTAAGTCTTGCACAGCCACATTAATATGGCATTGGCACATCTGTGTCTTGTTTACTAGATAGAGTTCTGTTCCTGCTGTGGAACAATATGTTCAATAAACTTTTAATCAGTCAAGAGCTGGGCTGGGTTAACACCAGAATCACTGTATTTGCAGTGTTGCACCAGATGTAAGATGTCTTTCTGTTGTGATTGGTGCCAAACGTGCTTTGACCATTTGTGCATGAAGATAACAAAAGCAGTTCACAGTTTACAGTGAAAAATAAAATCAGTGAAGCATTGCTTTGTGCAGTAAGAATCCGTATCTCCAGTATGAATCCACATTAAACTGTTGAGTACCCAGTGAATTGCATGACATAGTAGTGACATCAGAAAGCACGTTTATGCATTGCTGGTTTGTGTGCTCTATCAGTGGAGTTTTCAGAAGGTCATGCTTAAGGCTACTACTATATTTCATGGAATACACAGGCAAGTGTTACCAAATCTATTGATACTGGAAGCCATTTTGGTAGCAAAATATTCTATTTAATTGTCTGATAGTAAAACTTCAAGTGGAACTTAAAAAATCATGTGGGTGTGATTTATTTTCCTAGTTTTCATTATGTTAGAGTAGCACTTAGTTTCCTACTCTTGTTCTGCAAACATGTCTACCTTACAACCCAAACAATTTAGAGCCTTCCTTTTAAACAGGTCATGGCAGCTGAGTTTGAGTCAATAAGAGGCAGGAATATTGAGAGAAGTGTATCTTAGGCACAGAAAATGCCATTCTCTGGTGGATCCAGATCACTTAAACTGCTTTATTTAGGGGAGAGGAGAAGATTCTGTCTCTATATTAACAATAATCTCTTTTGGATTTTAGGAACTTCACATGACTGGAGATTACGATGTGGTGCTGTGGATCTCTATTTCACACTCTTTGGCCTCAGTAGACCTTCTTGTTTACCATTACCAGAGCTTGGTCTTGTTCTTAATCTGAAAGAAAAGAAGGCTGTACTTAATCCAACGATTATCCCTGAATCAGTTGTAAATAATCAGGAACCTGTGAATAGTACGAACAATCACGGACAGTCAGTAGGATTTCAGAACTCCGTAAGCACAAACCGTCTGCGTACATCCCATTCAGCTGGCTCCGAGTCCTTGCGTTGCTTGCTGGTTTAATTTTGTATTGTGTTCAAGCTTCTCATGCTTCAGCTAAGCTACCTTTATGCCTTGTTACTGTTTATTCCTTCCACTTGAAAAGCTGGCATATACCATAACATTTTAACTGTTTTGCTTAGCAGATGCAAGCTTTTACTTGTTTTTTTCTAGTCTCATTATTTCTGTTCTTTATAAAACTTAATTTTTCTGTATTGCCTGTGAGACATGAAGCGATTCACAGAAATGTTTGATGCTGTGATGAAAACTTTTTTATTAGACTAAGAATATTGCTTAAGGGCAAGTTATGCAGTTTTCCAAAACAAACCCTTTTATCAAAAAATCTATTACATCTTAAAATTAGATATACCTCTTTTTAAACAATGTTAAGAAATGTGAAAGTTGGAACTTTACCACATCTTCAGTGAACACATGAATCGGACTATTTAGTACTGTGCTCTGACGGATTTGTAACAACTTCTGAAAAATCATATACATTAAGGTTCATATCTTTTTGGTTGTGGAGACTTCAGTCCTACCACGGAATCCATTGCCTAGTTAAAAAATAGATGTTATGAACTTATTCAAGTCTTATTTTTCTTAAGAATAACTGCCACTGCTGCAAGACCAAGTCTTTTTGTTGGACAGATTTAATCATGAGGGGAAAAACTCAACAGACAAGGAAATAATGAGATTCAAGAAGTACATTTGATTGAAACTGCTTCTGAGTAAATCCTGAAAGAGAATGTGAACATGTGGTCAGCATGTTTGAAACTCTTTCCACCCTTCTGAATGGGATGGTTTACTATTACATTCCGTCACATGGTTGATTTCTATGTCGTTTATATTCAGAATTATAACAAGTGTTAATTATCACAGTACCTTTCAGGCCAATTCCAGTAGGGGGAGAAAATGATAATGGAGTCAAACATCATTAGAGCTGTCCTACATATTTACACAATTTATAGTAAGTCCCAATTTGCTGCCAACAAGCATCAGAATTAAATACCAGTAGATATTTTGTTGGCAGAATTTTAGGCTTCAGTTAAGTGAACATCCAAACTTTTTTTGCAGCTAATCTTAGTAAAACAATTTACTTGTAACTACTTCCTATAATGTCCACCTTTTGTGATAGCAGAGTGTTGCTGCAGAGGGAGCTGGATCAGGGCAGGATCTGGTTGAAAAATACCTTTTTTTATGAACAGACAGTTCCTGCTCGTTCCGTTTCTCGGTCCAGTTCATCATGTAGTTAGACAAAGACTTGTGGCAGCCCAGGACAGAAATCTGTGAGGAAGAGGAGGCAGCTGCTTCTTTTAGTAGCAGTATGCTAGTGTGAAAATCACGCATTAATATAAGCCTCAGTTTATACTTCATTCCTTGTATCTTTTCCTATGCCTGATCTCCATTCTCCTACCCCTTACTTTAAGGTTACCATTTTCCATATAACTCCCCTGGAATTCAGGGAACTGATTTTCCTTTTTTAAAAAATTGAACTAGAAGCATAAACCAAAGATTGCCTCTCACATAGCCAAAGTTTATTCAGAAGTGATTCACAACAGTAGTGTGTTGGATTAAATAACAGGGTTGAAAAAGGGAAATACATATCTGAAGGAAAATGAATTAACATGTGATAGAATACATCAGATTAACTAGATTCTTTAAAGCAGACTCTATATGCTGAGAGCATAAACATGTTAAAATCAGTACTGGTAGACTTGTGGCACTGCATGGTAAAAGTCACCCATTTTATAAAATTGTCTTATAATTGTTCAGAGCAAATTTGTGGGACGTTTGTGTGCCCTTTATAGGATAGATGAAGAGCAGTTCAGTGGAGCAGCTTATGCTCTTGAGAGTCTGTGATACAGCTTTTGTCTAGTTTTTAGTGGGCTCTTAATTAAATTGTTTGCTTCTGTGGTATTTTTCCTTCTATATTTTGTGTATTGGGCTTGTTGTAACACCTGTCTCCTGTTTTACTGACTATATGTGGAACTTAATAGACTCCCCTGCTATTTTTATATTCCTTTGACCCTGTTTTTGTGGACAGTCTAGGCAGTAATTTGCAAAACAGTTTAACTTTTTAATAGTATTGTGAAATCAAAAAAAAATCCAAGTTACAAGTACTTGTTATGATTTGTGTTCAACAAAGTAAGCTTTAGCTTTTAAAGCTAACTAAAAGAAGATTTAGCTAAATCCCATGTGTAAATCAGAGGCTATCACAGTTTTTCAACTATGATTTGGACTGAGGAGAGTCTGTGAGGCACAGATTTATAGAAAGGCTATTCAGAGGCAGCAAATGTTGTTGCACACCAACAGTACCATGATTGTGAGAAGGGACAGAAAAGATGCCAATGGTAGATATGCAGAAGGAGCAGGGGTAGAAGTAAAGAGAAACTATGTTTGTAGGAGAGGTTGGCACAAATCCATACAGGGTTTTAGAAAATACTTTTTGCCAGAACTACAGGGAAAACTTTGTTCAAATCACCCACTTTACCCAGAAGTGTTTTCAGCTATCAGGTCTCTTTTAGGCTGAAACATGGCTCTTGCTATCTTCTAATTTTGGTCTTTTAATGCTGCTTCAGGAGGATGATCACCTTATTAAGGAAACAGCATCCAGCATTTCTGGTCATCAGCAGGGGGTGAAGAGGAAGGCTGATATGCCACTCGGGTCTCCATTGGAGCCAGGGCAAATACTAGAGAAGAATGAAGACAGTAAAGTCAAACTCAAAATCAGAGTAAGAAATGGAAATTCAACTTGCACAATATGTAGGATATTCAGAATAACAGCAGTGGCTTCTGCTGACTTCCCTTAAAGCTGTGTTCAAACAAAAGACACGTTGTCTGTATGTGTGCAGTAGTTGTTACGCTTACTTTTCAAAAATTGTTTTCCATCAGATTCTTAATTGGCTGAAAAGAACTAAAACTGACAGTTAATGCTCCTGTTCACACAGCTTCATGGTAAATTAGAATGAAGAAAACACACTGACCCTTTTTAATTTCACTGAATTTTTATTCCTTCACAGTGGTAGATATCACTTCCTTTCCCTCTCACCCCCAGTTTACCACAAAAAAATGAAAGATTTTAAGTTCTATTTAGTGATATTTTTACAAGTTATTAGCATCTGCTTATTTTTGTTTCCTGATATCTTAGTTCTCAAACTCTCAAGAAGAGGAGGAAATTGATATGGACACAGTTCACGACAGTCAGGCCTTTATTTACCATCATTTGAATATGTTGGAGAGACCATCCACACCAGGTACGAGTAAATTTATTGCCAAAATGATAGTATGAATTTTTCAACTATTTCAGTCAGTTATGGTTTTTTTTTACTACTGTTTATTCCCAAACATAAAGTGTTGTTAAGTGTTGGATGTTAACTGATTTCCAGGGGTAAAGGGTGCATAAGAACATTTCTTTTGCTTCCAATATGCTTACAGATAATTGTATACATATATTTTCATTGTCTGCGTAAGACAAGTATGTGTCATGCTTCTAAAAGTGAAAAGCTCAGGAAAGAATAAAATTCCATAAAGCTGAAATAGAGCCCCATAAGCAATTGGGTAAAACTTACTTTGCCGTAGTTGTTACTTAGAAAAAATACTTTTGAAAATTAACTTTAAAAAAGATAGTAAGATTGTTAAGGTAAAAAAAAAAATCTCTACTCAGAATCACACAGTGATTTATAACAACTTCAGTATTTGGAAAGCATGCAGGCCTCATAGATGCTTAGAAGGGCTTTTCGAAGTTGAAAAGATTACATCTGTGAGTAAAATGGTTTCATTTCAAGCACTTTTACTGCTTCTCTTAGTATCTTTTTAATAAAATACTTTACAAAGTCATTTCTCAAAGAGTAGCGTTTTTTAGAGACCTTAATGCATGCTGAACTTCACTGATGAACATGCGCGTTCTTACCTGCCAGTGGCAAAGAGATTCAGTGGATAGTCTCATTTTCTCAAAACATTTTAACATTTCTGAAGTTTACTTCCAGAATGTGCCAGTGGCACAAAGTTGAGGTATTGTGACCACGTAACAAGCATTTTTGAGACCTTTGGTACACAGCTGTGCTGCTTTTGGCTGGGATAGAGTTAATTTTCATCATAGTAGCTGCTACTGGGCTGTGTTTTCAATTGGTGCTGAACGCTGTGATAACACCAGGGATCTTTTAGTTACTACTGAGCAGTGCTTACACAGAGTCACTTTTTTTCTGCTTCTTCTTCTGCCCCACCAAGTGAGCAGATCAGGGGTGCACAAGTTGTTGGGAGGGGACACAGCCAGGACAGCTGACCCCAACTGACCCAAGGGATATTCCATACCATATGTCATCATGTTCAGCATATAGAGCTAGGGGAAGAGTGGAGGGGGGACATTTGGATTGAAGGTATTTACCTTTCCAAGTAACCATTA
Source organism: Psilopsiagon aymara (assembly GCA_024733675.1). NCBI lineage: Eukaryota > Metazoa > Chordata > Aves > Psittaciformes > Psittacidae > Psilopsiagon > Psilopsiagon aymara. The sequence goes on along the minus strand of JANRGW010045899.1, from coordinate 5,038 downwards.
ACACATGATGGAGTCCTGTTTTCCTGGAGGTGGCTGAACACCTGCTAGCCATGGGAAGTGAATGAATTCCTTCTTTTGCTTTGCTTGAGTGCACAGCTTTTGTTTTCCCAATTAAAGTGTCTTAATCTCAGCCTGTGAGTTTTCTCACTGTTACCCTTCTGATTCTCTCCCTCATCCCATTGTGGGGGTGAGTGAGTGAGCAGCTGTGTGCGACTTAGTGGCTGGCTGGGGTTAAACCACAACAGCATCCAAAAAAAAAGGTTTTAAGGTTGCAGTACTGCAATGTGTAAAAGTGAAGTCTTTGGCCTTAGAAGTAGGATTCATAGTAATTACCCTCTTGCTTGTTTTTCTGTTTTTATCCAGTGGTTGCCTAATCTAAAATACAAGTACATCTTAGCAGCAGGATCTGGAACGTTGGTTCAGTCTTGAGTGCCCTAGGTCCTGAACTAATCTGACAGGTGACCTCATCTGCTTCCCCTGTGACCTGGCAAGTTAGTGGCCCCATTTAAGAGAAGTGCTGGTGTATGTTCCTGTTCTTGGTGTCCTGCTGAGGCTGGTGCCATGGTGCTGGCTGGAGGTGTGGAAGCTGAAGACTCATACTCCCTTAGGGCCTAGGACTTAACAGTTTTACTTCCTTGGCAGATGCTGTAGCCACCAAGAGGTTTTGTTTTGGTTTTGTTGGGGGTTTTTTATAAAAGGTAACTGCTGTCATTGCTCAGCTAACAAATCAAGTTCATATGGGGACATAAAACACAGGGAGGTCTAGTTTCTGGATTCCAGATGGCCTTTGGTTAATGACATGTGCCTGTACAGCCAGGTCCACCAGGATAGATTTGCTGTTAAATATGTAGAGTAGCAAAACTCACACCATTTTGCCTAAAGAACAGGCATTTCAGCAAAGTAAAGGGGAAGGCTGCATGTAGGTTGCTGTTTCAAACTTAGGAGCCTGATTCTGCTCAACCTTTACTTTAAACCTCTCAGAGCTGCTTGGTTTGTCCTCAGTGTTATGGGCAACCATCACCCTTTCTGTTACAGCAAAGAATCATACATCCAGTGCATGCGAGTGCGAAGCTGATCCACTGAGGATTAGTATTTATAACTCTTACATGGTATTTTGCAACAATTTTTTTTTTACTAGACTTACACACTCTATGGAATATAAAGTCATAAACAAAACTCTGCCAAATACTTCACAAATAGGACTTAGGGGACCCTCTGTACGCCAGCTTGTGCTCCAGCTCTTGCATATTAAGTTTGCACTAGAATTCAGAAAGGGTAAGGGCTGATCAGGGGTGGAGTAATGGCCAGTTGACTGCTGCTTTTGTAGACCTACAGGAGACAAAAGCTACTTCGAGTTTCACTTGTGTGTTGAATGACCTTCTCACCTCTGCCATTCAGGCATTCAGTACACGGGAATGCATTTTCTTAAGTAATAAATGAGACAAATGCTGGGGTTTTGCCACGTAATTCATTTTCAATAATAAGCCTTTGAAAAGCATTAATTTGAAACACTTTGGATTAATTTCATTTTCTTTGGTTTGTGCAGTAAGAAACAGTTCCACTTCAGATATTCTTTGCTTCTGAAATTTCACCTGTTTCTTATTCATGGCATTTTTCTTAGAAGCAGAGATGTATGAATTTCAGACTGGGTAAATAAAGACAGCTCAATCTTTAGGAAATTGTATACTTCTGAGAAGAAACAGATGGGGAAAAATAAAAGCATACCTAAATAAAATTGTTCACGCATAGGAGTGTTTTGTTCTACAAAGGAATCACAGATAATGTTTCCCGAGGGCCTTGGAGTTTTTACAGCAATGCCGGAGGATGGGCCCACTTCAGTGAGTGCTGATTGTGAAATGGAATGACAACAGGTTCAGAAATGGTCTCAGTGGCTTGTTAGTAGACCTGTAAGATCTTGTATCTGCCTCCATACTGTGACTTGGAAGGCAGCAAGCTCTTAGTCCATACTCAGTTTTCCTCTCACAGCTGTGGGTTATGTCCCCACATGTCACATGAAGCGTTAGGTCATGAGCCAAACACAGCCTGTGAACAGCAGCTGCCAGGAGGGAGTTCATTTGGGTCTAAATCCTGCTGTATCTTTGTATTCCTTTATTTTTCTTTTATTTTTTACACTCCCCACCACCCTGATGATAATTTGGATTTGTTCATGTTGATGTAAGCCCCTAAAGCCCAGAAAACATTATTTTCCATTAAAACCATTTTGGGTTTTTTTCTTCCCTGTGTGCTTCTGCTCACAGATGTGAATGGTTAGGGTTGAGACATGCTACACGGGCAATAAAAGAAGTCTTATGCTACAACTCTTGCAAGATTACAGGTTTCAGTACTAGAATTATAGTACCTTTCATAGTTCATGTAGAAGATCTTTTAAATCCTGCTGAGGCATCTTGTCTACAATAATAGAACTGTGAACTCTGGTGGTTGTCAGAGATTCTGAACATTTTTCAAGACATTATTGAAAGACAGAGTTGTTGTGAACTGTTGGAAAAATGCTGTTACATTGATTATTCATCTGCCCTAAGGGCTAGAAACATGGCAGCCTCTTTAGAGCCTCTAGTGCTGTTCAAGGTCACATTTATAATGTGAGAACAGGGTTTTTTTTGCTACTAACTCTCCAAGAATAGTAGTAACACTCCTTACTCTTCAGATCAAAAGAATTTCAAGATCAGATTTTGTAGAAGCAGTAGATTTAAACTCTCATTTCAGACTATAAGAAGACTTGCTAACTTCAGTGAGATCTGATTAAGATACACTTCTATATTTACTTTAATATTTCACTTATCTGAAAGTACAGCAGTTCAAAATTAGCCTCTAAAAAGTTATACTGCATGTGTCAGTGTTTATTGATTGGCATGTTCTTTACTGCTTCCAAGATAAATGCCTAGCTGTAGCCTGTGTGGTCTGCCAGTGAAGTTACCCGGCTTTAGGGCTCAACAGATTATCACTGATAAGCATTTAGTTAGAATTTTCCTAACTATTTTTGGTGGTTTGTTAGTTGATACAAAGCAGTGTCCAATTCTCTCTTTATTTCTACTAAAGATAAAACAAGAAAAGAAATGTAGCAGTGTTCTTTTTGTACACTGGCGGTCCGTTCTCTGATCACATTCAGGAGCTTTGAGGATACAGCCTGAGCATTCAAACACAGATCAGAAAAATCCTTTGGCCATTCCATTAATCCTTTGCTGCTTTCCAGGATAATCAAACTGGAAATCTCCACTGCTGACCTTGTAGGTCACTCTTTTTACCATGTAGATATTCATGAGGCTTTGGTGGTCTAGGCCACACTCTTATCTGTTGATAGGATTGAGGGTTTGTTTACTGTCTGCAGTTTTAGGAAATAATGATTTAGCTGGATTGAATTGTTTCTGAAATGTTTTGAAACTGGTACAGCACATACTGCAGTAAGGTATAGAGGGAAACTATTGCAGTCATTATGTTTAACCAGTGCATTTACAGCAGTAGATCTGTGCTTGTGGTGCTAATCACTGCATTTCAAGTGTATAGGAGATACTACTAGGAGTTCAGTCTGAGATGTATGAAAAGCCCACTCCTCTGCAGCTCAGTGAAGCTACCTGAGTTAGCTGTAAGAGCACCAGTACCTCAGAGCTCAGCCAAAGAGGCTTCTTGCCAAGAAGGGTTATGGAAGCATCAGCATAAGTACATAAAGAAACACTTCTTGGATTTGAGGACAATACTGGCCATGGATTTTTGCTACTATTTTTAATGAGGGAAAAACTATTACAACTGTTCTGTTAGACTACGGTTTAATAACATGTAGCATTACTGTAGTATCTGTTTGCTAGTATCCGATACACGTATGTTGACTTCATTACTAAAGGTATAACTGTTTCCAAACTGCTGACTCATAAGTTTTGAGGTTTTGTAGTTAATTTTGCGTCACTGAAATAGTTTATGGTTAATTGCACACTGCACAAGCAAGAGTGTTTTCAAGTGCTTTATCTTAAAGTGCTTGAAAGCAGCTTTAATAGAAACATAAGCCCTGCTGATAAAGTAACAGCATAAATGAGAATTGCATCGGTGTGTGGCTGCAGTGTGTTAACTACATGGTTTAATAAAAGCAACTTGGTTGTGTCGCTGTGCTTGTCTCTGGGAAAAGAGCTGATCTGTCTCAAATGCAATCACTGTCCTGGAAGTGTTCAAAAACCATGTAAATGAAGCTTTCAGTGATACAGTTTAGTGCTGATCTTGGCAGTTGCGGGTTAATGGTTGGACTTGATGATCTTAAAGGTCTTAAACCTAGGAGATACATATGGCTAACAACTGAATTTTCAAGTGAACTACCTGAAGCTGTTAGACATACAGAGTATTCTGAATTGACTGACTTACTAATTTAAGTGTTCTTTTTCTCTAGGAAATACTCTAAAATTTTCTAGAATATTAAAGTATATGCCATAAAAATAACACCACAGTTAAGCTGTTATTTTGATATAAGGACAAAGCAATATAGTTTTGAAGCAAAATTCAACTGAGGAAATTAATAAAACAATTACATGTTAAAAATTATATTTTGGTTAAATCACCAGCTTGTCTATGCAGTACTTTCACAGATGCTATCCTTTGGTGTAGATATAGAGAATTATTTATCTGGATATAAATCACACCAAAAATGTGAAGTCAAATGTATCTGGAAATTTCAAATACTTAAATTTTTTATGTTGAAGGCAAATTAACTGATTTGTTTAGCACATCCTCAGAAAGCTTCTGTGTGGTTTTATTTTTATTTTAACTAGACCTTTACTTCTCACTCTCAAACTTTAAGTTTTCTCATGAGACCTCACTTGGAGTACTGTGTGCACTTCTGGTGTCATCAACATAAAAAGGACATGCAACTGTTGGAACAAGTGCAGAGGAGGGCAGTGAGGATGGTCATGGGACTGGAGCACCTCACGTATGAAGATAGGATGAGAAAGTTGGGGCTGTTGAGCCTGGAGAAGAGAAGGCTGCGTGGGGACCTCATAGCAGCCTTCCAGTGTCTGAAGGGGGCCTATAGGGATGCTGG